>JAVJIF010009455.1:0-15000 GCA_038442645.1 Agave tequilana
GGTTCGTCGGCTGAGTGAGAGAGAGAGAGAAAAAAGTGAAGAGAAAATGATAGTTATAGGGCAAAAATCGACGATTCCGTCGACCCGTCCGGTCGACCGAAACAACCCGAGAGCTCTGTAATATAGAGCGGTCGACCCGGCACGGTCGACCGATTTATCCCGAGAGCTCTGCAGGTCTGCAGCGGTCGACCGGGACTATGGTCTCGACCGGTAACAGAAAAGAAATAAAAAATTTCTTCTCAGGTAGAGTCGGTCGACCGGGGCTTTATAGGTCGGTCGACCGGCTTTGCCTGAAATCTGTTAACAGCATCTGGCCAAAAAAAAAAATTTTTAAAGTAATTTGTAGTCAAAATAGGTATGATATATAAACATATAGAATACACCACAGGTTTTAATTCTCATTAAGTTGTTACAACATCAAATTCATGCAATCCCTTTTTAATTTTAATTTTCATATTTAAACAAAGATTTTAAAGATGTTGAAGCCGAATACCCAGTGACGGGTTCTGAACTTCATCCTCTTGATTCCTCTTGAATGAGTTGAGGTGCGCAATTACCATCTTTAAGGTGTTTGTTTAATAGGAAATTTTACAAATGATTATTTTTATTTATGAAAATAATGTGTATATGTATACAATTATATAATCACAAATTATAACTATACATGTGGACATACATTAAACAAGGCATGAAACAAAAGATATAGAAGTTAACACAAGGCACATATACAACATGATAGAAAAGTATTCTATACAAGCATATATCATAGAGTACAAAAGCAAACTATCAATTCTATACATATGTATACATGACTAAAAATCAAAACTTTTTAAATGGAGATGTTACCAATTGAAGGGCAATCTCCACAAATAGGTGCCTCCACGATAGCGATGCAAACACGATATGATCTTTAAGCCTTGTTGCACCTACCATCCGGGCACCACCTCCTCCTAAGTCTTGGGGGTGTAGATCCACCTATACCTGTATCATTTAAATTCGGTGGCTCTTTTGGTACCCAAATCTTAGTGGGTCCTTTGGGTTAGATCCGGGGCGAACCCAAACAAATTTATTCTTACATTGTTCTTAGCATAGCAAAATTTTCTAAATGGCCTTTGCGGCCACAATACGTGCAAATGAAAATTCTACCACTATTGTACATAAAAGCATGGTTATGTGTGTGTGCATGTTTATGTGTAGCATGTTTATGATGAACATGTTTCCTTGGGCTACTCCCTTAGGAAATTTAGATGCAAGCTTGTTAAAATCAAATGCACATTTCTTTAAAGTGTTATCTAAAGAATCAACACGTTTTTGAATTTCAACAAAAATATTTTTATTACTAGAAATCATGGGGTTTTTTCTTTATTAGCTACCTTATACTTATCAAAATCATTTTCAATTTTCAAAAGAACTAGATAACTCATTTTTCTCTTTTAAACAAATTTCAAGTTTATTTCTTCAAAGCATCATTTTCCTTTTTCAATTTCTTATTATGAGATTGTGAAATCTCATACCTATGTTGCAATTCTTCAAAAAATTGAGCAAGTTCATCCATTGTGAGATCATCATCATCAATAGAAGTTTCTAGACATACCTTAGATGAATCCTCACCTTGTGCCATAAATCACATGTTAGCGGCGTCGTGCTCCTCTTCGGATTCCGACTCCGAGTCATCCCATGTAGCGGCCAGGCTTTCTTCTTCTTCCCGTGCTTGGAGGTGGTTGCTTGGAGAGCGGGGCAATCGCAATTAGGTGACCGAATCTTCTTGCAATGAAAGTAAGGACCGGGTTCTTCTCTTTTCTTCTCGTACCTTCCTTGAGGCTTCCCCCTTCGGAAGTTACTTTGCCATCCCTTCTTGTAAAACATCTTGCCCACCTTCCAGATGAGCATGGCGAATCCTCATCGCAATCTTCGGATGAGTCGTCTTCCTCAATGGTAGTAGGAGTGGCTTTGAAGGCAATCGTCTTCTTCTTTGGTGCCTCCCTCTCTTCTCTAACTTTCATCTCCATCTCATACGTCTTGAGATTTCCGATGAAGCCGAAGAAGTCCATCTCCTCTTGTCGTTGAGCTCCTTGAGTGTGGTCGCCTTGACTTCCCAAGCTTTGGAAGAGCTCTAATCACTTTCCTTATCTTTTGATCATTATCATCTTGTCGCCTAAGGAAGAAAGAGCATTAGTTATTTTTGTAAAACGGGTGAGCATATCATCAATGCTCTCATTTTCAAACATGTAAAAGTTCTCATATTGAGAACGTAGCAAGTCAACTTTGGCTCTCTTGACTTGAGACGTTCCCTCATGAGTCACAATGAGTATGTTCCAACCTCAAATGCGGATTTACAATTAATTATGCGTGCAAGGTCATCCTCATTCAATGCTTGGGTTAATGCATATTGTGCCCTAGCATTTGCCTCATAGTCTTTGGAAGTATCCTCGGACCATGTGCTCTCATCACTAGTGGGTTCAATAAAATCTTTGGTTATAGCCCTAGCTACCCTAACACCTAAGGATTTCAAAATAAGTTCATCTTGACTTTCCAAATGGGAAAGTTCAAGCCATCAAATTTGGGTGGGGATTTAATGCTAGAAAAGTCCATGGATGCCATGAATGCACAAGCAAATGTAAATGCAACACAAATGTATATAGCCAAAAATGGATCTCCCTAAGGTGGTTAGACTTAAGTTGTAGGGTTAGGCTCTGATACCAATTGAAATCACCTAGAGGGGGGGTGAATAGGTGATGGCTATATGAATTATGGCAATAATGCGAAATTTAAAATTTAACACACAAATAGCACAAATATAGACTTGCAATAAATATAACAATAAATGCAAGAATTAAAAGGAGTAGAGTTGAGAGAAAAATTCGAGCAAACGCAAACGCAAGGATGTGTTTCCGAGGTTCGAGCCACGCTCTACGTCCTGCCTTCACACTTGAAGGATTTGCACTACTATCGTTGATCCCACCGGATCGCCAATACAAGGACACACTTGTCCCTACACTTGTGATGCCGCAACACCACCCGAAGCTCACTAGCTCCCTTGAGGCCGATGCCTCTACAACTTCACTCAATAAGAAAGGTGATCACACTTGATCAAATAGCTCACTTGCACAATCCTAGAGCCAATGATATAGATAGAGCTTGGGATTGTGGTGTGGCAAAAACTAGAGAAATGTAGAGGAATAGGCTACAAGTTGGGTGTTGGGAATTTAGGCTTTGAGAAATCTTTTGTAAAAAGGAAT
The DNA here is from genome assembly GCA_038442645.1 of Agave tequilana. Lineage (NCBI taxonomy): Eukaryota > Viridiplantae > Streptophyta > Magnoliopsida > Asparagales > Asparagaceae > Agave > Agave tequilana. The sequence goes on from JAVJIF010009455.1 coordinate 3,240, forward strand.
GAAATTCTTTGTAAAGCTCTTGTGAAAATCTTTTGCATATTTTTTCAATGGTTGTCTTATCAATATGAGGTGACCCTCTATTTATAGGGGTCAAAACAGCCTCACAAAAACGTTGGTATCAAATCCCAAAAGAGAATCAGCCAGAAAAAAATAGTTGTTGGATCTGTCAGAACTTTTGACAGAGTCCGTCGACCGGGTCGGTCGACCGCCAACGGTCAAAAATCCGACCGTTGGGGCAGGCGGTCGACCGGGTCGGTCGATCGAAAATCCTGTGAACACGAAATTGCCTCGGTCGACCGGGTCGGTCGACTGATATAGACATGCACAGTTTGTGCACATCGGTCGACCGGGTCGGTCGACCGGTTACTGTGAGTTCTGAAATATCAGAACTTCCAGAACCAGAATTTTGGGTTTTGGGTTTTTGGTCTTGGGTAAAATTTTGGAATTTGTAAAAAAACTAGAGTATGAGCATATGTCATACTTCTATCATGTTAAAATAGTTTGATAAAAATCCTTTTGATAAAACTTTGTTTTTTTCATAAAAATGTTTTTCCAAAACTATTGTCTTTCTAAAAAGTTTATTTTCAAACATGTTCACTTTAAAACTAAGTTAGAAATGGAAATTGAAAATCTTTTTGAAGCCATGAACCTAACTAAGAGGTGTGTGTGTGATAATCCCATAGCTCTACTTCTAATATCTAGCTTTGACAAATATCTAAAATAAAAAATAAAATACAAATTTTGTTTTCTTTGTCTTCTTGATCTTGTCTTGATCTTCACATCATCATCTTGATCCCGAAGCATCCTAGTTGTGCATAGCTTAGGAATCTTCATTTTTGCGGCGTCCAAACTTGTGAGTCTTTTAGCGGAGCCGTCAAAAACCTGTTCTTGAACCTGAATCCTTTTAAACAAATTATTAATACATAACTATATGTTTTTGTTATCATCAAAATAACTGGGATAATGGCCTTTGGGCCAACATCCTTTTCCATTTCTTTGTAAATAATCATTCTCCATTTTCTCCACCTTCTCCATCTATCGTTTTCTTTTTAACTTTAACATAACTCTTTTTCATTTTCATTTCTTAAATAAAGAAGAACCTTCATTTTTCTTCACAAAGATTTCAATACAAATCTTGAACGCTTCTATCACTAACCCTCCTTGTGGATCACGACCCGCATAGCCACTTGCTATTGCGGTAGAATTGAGCACTTGCACATCTCTATTTCTAAATCTAAAATTCTATATTTTGTGTGCAGTTCAAGCTTAATCAGATTCTATCTATATACAATATGCTTTAAAGTTGTTTCAATATCATATTTTTGTATCTATATGAGTTTTGGAGAAAACGATTTTTCATTTAAAAAATTCAAGTTTTGAAAATATCGATTTTGTTTAAAGGCCAAATTTCAATCACAAAAATGTTTCAAATAGTTTATAATATGTGTTGATTTTTGTCACACATATCTGTATTTCAAAGATCTTATAAGAACTTATTTTGTGAAATTTATGTGTATTTATGGGATTTAATTGAAATTAAAAAGACATTTTTCAATACCCAAAATCCCAGCCAGACTGCTCTGGCGGTCGACCGGACGGTCGACCGATGTGCACGAAGACGTGCACATGGCCAGCCTATTCGGCGGTCGACCGCGCGGTCGACCGACTAAAAGCCCCACTCTCGGGTGGGTGCCGGTCGACCGGGTGTCGACCGTTGGCTGTGGCCGGTCGACCGGAGGCACAACGGTCATAAATATGACCGTTGCGCCGGTCGACCGGACGGTCGACCGGAAGGTAATTTCTGACCTTTCCTGGCTGCCAACGGGCAGATTTTTGAGAGGTTTATAATATGCCTTCTCTTAAGCTGATTTCACCAGATTTTTGAAGAGAAAATTTCCTATCTTTCAATTATTTTTCAGTAGAGTTTAAAAGAATTTTTATGGTTAAAAGATCTATCTTTTATTTGTTTTAAAGGTTGGAAAATTCAAAGAAAAATAAAGTCTTTGGGAATTGGTTTTGATCTTCATTTATTTTTCTATCTAGAGTATTTTCCAAGAGTTTTTTCTTTGTGATTTTGATTTCCAAACTCTTTATTTTCTCACACTTGAGCTATCTATCTATCCTATCTATTAGGATCTTGTTTTGATGAGAAAATTAGTTTGTGGTCTTTGAGATCACCAAGAGTTGTAACCTTCCTATATTTGTTGTTATCCCTCTTGTGTAGAGGTGATTGTGGAGGTTGTGTTGGTATCCCTCTAAGGGTAGAGGTGATTATGGTTGAGTGTTGGCTAAGTGTCTTATCCCTCTAGTGTGAGGTGATTGTTATTTGGCTAAGTGCCCATCCCTCTAAGTGTAGAGGTAATTGTTGTTGTGTCTTGCCTCTTGTGTAGATGTTGTGTTTGTTAGAGAGAGGATTGTGTACTTCTAGTTTGTATTACCCAAATCCTCAGTGGAGGTTCCCTCTGTGGGAAGTCCTGTGTGGACAATTTAGTGGAAATCCTTCTGCGTGAAGGCGGGGACGTAGAGTTGGATGCTCGAATCTCGAAATATATCTTTGTGTTTGCGTTTGATCCACTATCTCTTAACTCTCTCTTATTTACCTTGCATTGCATCATATTCATATCTTATTGCTTGGTATTGTTTGTGTGCCATACTTTATTGAACCAAGAGAGATTTATATAGCACCTCAACTCTTATTTTTAGAGAAATTTAGAGGAGATAGTCCAGAGCCCGTCACCGGGAATTCGGCTACACTCTTTGGTTACACTAAGTGTGTTGCATTTTATTTTTAATTCCGCGTCATTTGTCATTAGATTAGCCACACACCTATTCACCCCCCTCTAGGTGCACCTACATCAAGTTGTTTGATGATAGTTAAGATGAATCTTTGTTGAACATCTATCACCGATCAAATAACAGAGAAACATTGAGTTGAAGACTTGACAGCGGAAGCGGAAGCGTAGAAGATCTATCACTAGCAAGCAATTAAAAACTAAATCACCACACAATTAAAGAACACAAGATTTAACGTGGTTCGACAATGTGCCTACGTCCACGGGGAGAAGGGAGAAATCTTTATTGAAAACAAAGAAAAATATAAGAGTTATAAGAAAATCTCTCTTACACAACTCACAATGATGAATATCTGAAATTCTTTTGAATTCTTAACATTTTTTTGCTCACCTTCAAAGGCCACCCCAAAGGGTTTATATAGATACCTAGGATGATCCTAATCCTTCACAAAGTCCAACTTCACAAAGTCCAATAACTAAATCAGCACCGCCTCGGAGAAATAGGAAACTCATATCCAAACCAAAATAGATAACAGATTCTTTTAGAAAACTATCAGAATCGATATTCGTCGACTAAGGAAAATCATTAGTCGACTAATACTAATTCGACTACACCCGAGTCTAGTCGACTACTGTAATGCAATCTGAGAATCTAATTTCTGTTGTAGAGTCTAGTCGACTATACCAAAATATCAGTCGACTAATAAGACCTATTAGTTGACTTAAAACATGCACAATGCATGTACACGTCCGTGCTTAATTTGTGAAGCTTGTAGCACCTCCATCTGAACCTAAATTCTTCTCCATGAATATGAAGCACTCCAAATACTAACATCTTTTTATTGTGTTTCTAGTCTTTGTCTTGATTAATTTTTGTAAAACTTGTGTCATTGCTATGCATAGGTAATTTAGTTTCATGCATCTAGGTAACGAACCTGATCGATTATGTGTAAATAATTGATATCTCTCTATAGGACTTTAATTAAACATTGATATACTAGCTAGTAAGTAAATTTAATCTGAATAATAGATTAGGGTTTTGATATGATATGTATTAAAAGCTAATAATCTATGTTTAGGTTTTAAGAATTATTGTTTTCTTAGATTATATTTTATTACTTTGCTAATGTAGTTTAGATTAATTACTCTTAATAACCTTTGATGGGTTATGTTGTAAGAAAAATAATATCATATGTTTAGGTCTAGCAATTTTAGGATTGATTCTTACTTAGGGGTGCTCCCTTAACTTCACTCAAAGAAGCGAATCTAGCGCTGGAAACAAGCGCTTTCTGGTTATGCGAAGCCATGAGGCTTCGCCTCTAACTCTGCATTGTACTTCCAATTTAGCCTCGCAGCCAAGGGGACTTTGAGTGCCCCGTGTTGAAACTGCATAAGCAACACCATCAACACTTAGAAGCGTTTGCCCTTTTCTTCACGTGGAGGCGAGGTTGAGCTTCAACTTCACATGAAGTTTCACACAGAGAAACTCTTGGCTTCGCTCTCCATATTTGCTTACTCTGAGTAGTCCTAGGCTCACTTGAAACCTGTTTGACTTTGCATGAAATGCCACCATGTTGACATGAAGTCAACTTAACCTCAGTTGGGGACTGGGAATTGGAGCGAGGTTCACTCAACCGCACGCGCGGTTGAAATAGGCTTGGACACAGCCTCAGTTGGAACTGCTTTCTGATCTGTAGCTGGTGAGTTTTAGCTACAGAGACCCTCCTGTGCTTCCGTGCAAGGAGTGCTGGACCACCCCCAGAGAGGAGTTTCTCGAACTTCTCTTGGTCAAAGTGGATGATCAAATTTTCGATAGTGATAGGTTCAGCACTCTGACCATTGCATTGCGAAAGCATCTCATTATTGCGTAAGAAAACTTTAGTCTCCAGTGGAGTCGCCATCTTATTTTTCATTGAAAATTGATTAAGAAAAACTTACAAAAAGAGTCGAGGAGAGAAATTACAAGTAATTCTTTTAGAAAGAAAAGGAAATTGCAAATAGATCTCCTCTGAGATTTCTGAGAAAGTATGCCGATGGGAATATGATCAGCGCGCAATCGCTTTATCCCGTTGACGATGCAATCGGTCAGATGTTCAAGCCTTATGGGAGGAATTTTCTTCTCGCCTGTTTCAGGAATCCTCTGAAGATAGAAGACTTAGAGTATTAGGATCCTGAATGAAAGAGTTGAGTCTCTGGAGCTTTGGAAGTTTGGAAGTAAGAGGGCACCTTTGGCTAAAGGTCTCTTAGATCTCAAAAATTTCAGCCCTTATTCCCTCTTGCAAAGGGCTATTTATAGCCAAAAAGGGGTGTAACCGCCCTTGAATTCAACAAGCTGAATCAGCCTGTTAGCTTCGCGCTAGGTTTGATATAGCCTGGCGGCAAAGCTAAAGGGAAGCCTGTAGCGAAGCTAGGATGTTGGAACCCACTTGCACGTCTCCACTTATTGTGGGACCAAGTGGGTAGGCATAACTGCCCACTAAAACAACTAACTCCACTGTTAGAAAAGGAGTTACAACTGCTAATCCCCCTAGGGGATTTGAGAACGGTCAGTGACCTGAAAAAGCTCGTGACGGAGCTAGATGAGAGCTTCATGCGAAATTCATCTTAAAAGCTTCAGGCAAAGCTATATTCAAGGTCTCAAGTAAGGCTAAAAGTTAGCTCATTTGATGAGCTAGGTGAAGGCGAAGCTAGAAAATTACCTCAGAGCGGAGCTGGACAAAACTTCAAGCGAAGGTTGAGAAAAAGCTTCAAGCGAAGCTAGAAAGTTAGCTCACAACGGAGCTGGACAAAACTTCAAGCGAAACTACTATAGAAGCTTCACGCGAAACTAGGATTAGCCCTCTGTGGGGCTGATTGAAGCTTCATGCGAAGCTTGTGGCTTGGCCTTTTGACAAGGCTGTAAGGTGCTTCAAGCGAAACTAGCCCCTTTGGGCTAATGCGAGGCTAGGTGTTGAACAGACTTAGCCTTATAGGCCTGTTTTGGCCTCTGGAGTAGGCATAAAACTGGTCATCAGCTCGTCCATGACTCTGACTTTTGTAAATATCGCCGACTGTAGGCATCATTCAGACTAGTTGAAGTGCTGCTCGGGAGCTTGTCCTTTTGGAGCGTCAACAAGCCCCACCATCTCCACCTTTCTTTCCTCTACCGAACGAAGGAGGAGGAAGATATCACAGCCCACCAGAGTGAGAATTTTGAAAGCAAGAAGTATCAGAAGATGAACATATTTTCCCTCACAAATCCTCCCAGTTTATACATGGAAGAAAGCCCAAGCATCTCCCATTCAAAACTTCAATCCCGAAGAAATCGGTCCACATCTTGAGATTTTGGTACGCCAGGATCTTCACACACGATCTCATCCATTAATGACTAGGAGATTCGAAATGACGTCAGCCTGGAGACCAGCTGTAGACGCACAATAATGACCTGATCCAAACTTGAAGCTTCCAAAAGAATTCAGTGCACTTGAATTTTCCACCGACTTCGCACTTCCAATTTCCCTCCACAAATTCTGATAATCACAAGAGTGAGGATCATCTATAGTGGTTAAGATCTGGTTAACCCTAGAGATCATGACACGTGTCCCACCATATCAAAAGTACCGCAAGCAGACAATACGTCCAAGATGCCAAACTACTCACATGCAACCCTAAGGAGAGAAAGTCTCGTGCCCAACCGGGAGACACATACCAACTCCGAGGAAAGGATCCCGAGTCCCTTCTCACCCTGACATCCGTGACTGTCAGATTTCACCCAGACTTTTACTGGACACAGGTCAATAGTAAGAATTCCAGATCGCTAGAACACTTACGCCTGCCACGAAATCCTTACGTTCTAAATACCCCCTATTCTAGCAGGGATAGTTATGGATATTGATAGATGTCTGGCATGCCAATTCTAACAAAACACGACAATCTAAATGGATATTGAAGGATCTTAACCGCGGATCATGAATCACAGAGAAAGATCCACACCATCAGTTACATCACAAACAACTTACTTATAGGCCAAGGACCGAGGGATCGAGGAAAAAAAGGAGAAAAGAAAGAAGAGAAAAATGTACTGAGAAAAACTCTCTTGTAACAAACAGAAAAAGATAGTGAATCATTCCTTTCTCCTCCCCATAGTTTTTTTTCATTCTGGGCTTTTACGTAAAAATCTTTGTCCACATCTAATTGAATATTTACATTCTATATCATTCTAGGTAGACCTCTCTTTTTGCTTATTATATGAGATCGACCAGTCGATCAATCACATAGAAAAATCTTCACCACAATTCTGTTAGAAAATTTATTTCAGGTAATTCTTTGTTGGTAATAGGATAAGTAAAATTGAAAATAATTTTTTCTAGTTTCAGTTAAGATGAATGGAATATAAGTATCCTTTAGGGATCCATAAATATATCCTTTTTCTCATATTCGATCCGTATTCGTATCGATTTTGTGGACACAAATATGAGTTTTTTTATCAAACTATATTTATTCATATCCGTGATTGAAAAATGGACAAATATGATAAATGTAATCCATGTCCAAAACCCTTATTATCGAGTCTTTCTAGCTAATTGTATATAATGAATTGACGAGAAAAGAATATAAAATTATCTCATTATACTTAATAGCATACTAGGCACGTGCTATGCACGTTAATTTTTTATGAAAGAATTAATAATAAAGTATTATTAGATATTTATGCTAATTACTATTTGTATAAATATTATGTTATTTATCTAAAAAAGGTTTGTTTTATCTAAAACCATAAAGGAAAAAAGAAAATTGGTGTTAAATTATATTTATTTAACTTTAAGCATAATGTGGCTTATATAGGAAATATAAAGATAAAAATTATTTTATATTGATAGTTATTAGGATCTTATCCCAAAAAAATATACATATCTATAAAATTATGATTTTGATATAATGTTTTTCAATATATCAATATTCTATCATTAGTATTTATGATTTTTTGGAGTTTTTTTGGTGGCGAAACTAAAATTTTGTATCTTAAGTTTAGTTAGACGTTGAATCATCAATAGTAATATAAATAATATGTTAATATTTTTAATGGTTCTAAAATTGATAATAACATTTAGAATGTGTCAAATGGATTTTTCTTGAAGTTTGATTATAGGCATAAAACTATGGAGGACTGATTTTTTTTTAAAAATGGTTTTATTTTCAAATAAAACTCTAATGCAATAAAAATTTAAATCTTCTTATTGTGTTTTATTTCATTAGTAATTATTTTAAGTACTTTGGATATATTTATTTATTATCAATAGTTCAGAGGTAATTTAAAGTACACATAAAAAGAAAAGAGATATATTCAGTTGAGAGATTTTTAAGTGAGATGAGATGAGATGAGAGAGAGTAATTGTAATCGAAGAGTTTCAAATACATATAAACATAAATGTTACTGAGTCTGTGATTTCAAATATACAGATGAAGAGATATAAATAAATAATTTTGTATGAGTAAATTTGATAAGACAGAGAAATGATTTGAGAAGGGGGAGAAAGAGGGAGAGACAGAGATCACAGTAAAAAGAATCGAAACTAAAAGAAAATCTATGTGAGTATTAAAAATAATTTATCCTCGTAAAAGGTTATATATTGGAAACTATGTCTTTTATTATAGAAAATCCAAATTACTAAAGTAATCATATTTAATTTAAATATAAACTAAAGTTTTCGAATTCAATAACACATTTTGCACTTAAGGCTGAAAATGACAGAAGGAATATTTTTAAAATATCAAACTGGTGTTTTTTATAGTGATATAGTATGTATATGATTTATTTGTAACTTTAATTGATGTTCCGCAACTCCTCGGTTCTAGGATAACAAAAATTGAAAATATTTTTTTCTAATTTTAGTTAAGATGAGTGATATATATGGTCATTACTGATTCATAATTGTATATGTTATTCTCATATTCGCCATGTTCTTGTATTCGATTTTACTAGATACGAATACGAGTTTTCCTAAGCGAATCATATCTGTACTCGTTATTTGAGTGACAAACAGATACAGATTATCCAATCAGTTTGGCACTTCTATCTCCACCCATTTTCGTTTACGTTGACCATTGAGCACAATCACACCGTTTGAAGCCTTAAACTTCTGAGCCCAGCCCAGCCGACCACATGAGTTTTAAAACATAGTCTCAATTATTCAACTACAAGTCATGGCAAACTAGATACAATCTAGAGGATCAACAGAGGGCGCGTTTGTTTCCCGTAATTGGCCCGTAAGTGATAAAATATAATTGCAGCAAAATCTCTTATAGTGCTTATTTGAGGTCGTAAGTCATACAATGTAATTGAAGCCCACTTGCAGCCTAAACAATTAATTTTGTGGTCATGCAAATTTCACTTACAGCCAACTTGCAGTAAAATCGTTAATTCTATGGTAACGCAAATCTGTATTACAGATATTTAATTGTAATTAGATTATTTTTATTATTAGATTTATCTTTATAAATTATGAGAAATATGTTTTTAATTATTAGATTAAATTTGATTATTAAATTAATTTTTTTAATTATTCTATTTATTTTTTATTAGAATCTTTTTATTTCTAAATTAATAATATTTAATATAAAATTAATATTTTTAATTTTGGAATCTAATTTTTAGTTATTTAATTTAATACTATTTAATATTATATTGCAATATTAAATATTTTTAATAATTAATATTAGCTTACTATTAGGATTTTAGTAATCTAATATTTTTCATTATTAACAATTTAGTATTTTTTTAATATTTAGTATTTTTAATATTTAATATTTTTAATATGAAGTATCTGTATCTCAGCCACCAGTTGAGAGAACTCTCTCAGCTGGCACTGCGATCTTGTCGCAGTTTTAAAAAATTCAGATATTCTCAATCTAATTAGTATTGCGACTATGATAGCAATCATCACAAAATATTGTGACCATGGTAACCGTCCTCACAAAAATACTGCGACCATGATAACAGTGTTCATAAAAATATTGCGACTATGGTAGCCGTCCTCACAAAAATACTACGACTATGGTAGCGCTGCGATAAAGATTTGTGGTTGAGATTCAGATACGTCGCCACCAACTGAGAGAGTTCTCAACGAGCTACTGAGTTACATTTTTTTCTTTTAATATTTACTATTTTTAATATTATTTTAAATATTTAATATTTTTAATATTTATTATTTTATTATTTTATTATTTTTAATATTAAATTTATTTAAATCACCAAAACAGTTAGTACAGTTAGTTTTGTGGTAAATTTTTCCACTTACATCTTACACATTATCAATCAAGCACCATAAAATAAATATACTTTATCACTTATAATTTCATATTACCAACCAAACATTGTAATACTTACTTGCATAACCTCACTTACAATTGTAAAATAGTTTGCAACTTAGGGGCCGTTTGTTTCGGGTAAAAGTCTGTAATTCGTAAATGACTTACAACCAGTTACAACTACGGCGTTTGTTTGGATCGTAATTCGTAAAAGACTTACACAACCCAATTACCCCTCACTTGCAATCCAATTACCACTCACTTACAGCCCAGTTACAGTTAATTTTGTGGTCATGCAAAGTTGTATTATTTTTTTATGTTAATATTAAATTTTTTTAATATTTAGCATTTTTAATATTTATTTGCAATATTAAAACTTTTTAAATCACCAAATAGTTAATTTTGTGATCAACTTTTTCACTTACGACTTACACATTACGACAACCAAACACCGTAAAGCACAATACATTTTTCCACTTACAACTTTATATTATCAACCAAACACCATAAAGCTTACATGCATGTAACTCATTTACAAATGTAAAGGCTTTACCAATTACAACTTACAAATTACGGTCAATTACGACAACCAAACTTACGACTTGACTTACGGTTAGGTATGACAGCCAAATAAGTCCAAGTCAATTATCTCACATTAGAAGAAACGCGTCATGCAATTGAACAAATGAAGTCACGTTCTGAAAAAAAAAAATAATAATAATGAACACAAGAATTTTCAAATCAAAATAAAGCCCAGCACGCCATTTTGGTAGAACAAAACGCGTTGGAGTCTTTCTCTAGCATTTCTATGGAAATTTCACGTTGATTTATACTTTAACTACCATAATTTTCTCAAGTCTCCGTCGTCCCCTCTATATGTACACTTCATCTCAATCCTTTCTCTCCAATCCCAAAAAAAAAAAAAAAAAAAAAAAAAATATTGCAACTTCAGTTTCAAGATCAAGATGCCAAGAGTTCTCATAGAAGCAGCAGTTGCCAATGGCTCTGCCGTCGGGTCGACGACGTCACAGTTTGCGGGAACTCTGTTCATGCTGTGCATGGCCGCCGCGATCTTGGGCGCCGTCGTCTTCGCCTGCGGCCATCGGAGCAAGAGGAACAACCAGATGAGGCCGAACGTGACGTATTACGGCACGCCCAGTGGCGGCGGCGGTGGCGGTTGTGGCGGCGGCGATGGCGGTGGCGGCGGCGGTGGCGGCGGCGGCGGCGGCGGTTGTGGTGGCGGAGGGTGGCGGCGGTGGCGGCGGCGGCGGTTGTGGAGGTGGGGGTTGTTGATGAGTTTGGTGAGCACGTTGGGTACTAAATGCTCGTTTGATTTTAAAATTTAAATACAGGGTTTTTTATTTTATTTATTTGGGCGTGTGGATGTGATGAAGTTCTGTATGGTCTTCCGCAGTGGCGTACGCAGAATTTTCACTAAGTGGGGGCGAAAACATTTTGAACTAAAATTGAAAATTTATAAAAATCAAACAACATATTCCAAGTTTTGATATTACAAAAAAAATAGAGGGGCTCCCTTTCAAGACAACATATCTCACTCTAAATTACAATGCTCCCCTTCGAGGAGCCATATTCTGAAATCATTGAATGATTGATTCATTGTCAATGCTGTAAAATATGTCTTTTTCAATATATGTTACCAAGCAATCATTCATCAACTCATC
>JAVJIF010009455.1:20000-193209 GCA_038442645.1 Agave tequilana
TTGTGGTCTTTGAGATCACCAAGAGTTGTAACCTTCCTTGTATTTGTCATTATCCCTCTTGTATAGAGGTGACTGTGGAGGTTGTGTTGTTATCCCTTTAAGTGTAGAGGTGATTATGGTTGGAGCGTTGATGTTGACTGATTTTTCCTGCACACAAAAAATATAGTATTTTAGAATATGATGTGCAAGTCTCAGTTCTAATCCGCGGTAGCAGGGCTATGCGGGTCGTGATCCTCAAGGAGGGACTGCGATGGAAGCGTTAAGCAAGTTATCTCTAAAAATTATCTTTTTATTATTAGTAGTGGTATTTACAATGGATGGTATTTACAATGAAGTGAAGAAAAGAATTGTGGAAGATGTGGATTTAATCTACAAAAAAGAAAAGAAAAGAAAAGGAAAAGACTATAAAATACACACCTACCTCTTCAGTCCTACTTACCTTCGATCCTTTTGCGACGACTTACTTTTTCTCAGAAGATTTGCAAGTATGGCGTATAGGATGTTCGTCGCCATAAGCCATCAAGGGATCTTCATTGGCTAGGCAGTCTCGAAGCAATCGGGTCTCACGGATTGCAAGTCATCAGAGAGAAACAATGACATAGAACAAGATTAGAAAAACAAAGATAAAGCGAGAATAAAGAAACAATGAAACAAGAATAAAAACAAACCAACCTCGAGCAGATTTTTATTAACAATGGGGGAAAAATAAAAACTTACACCGATGTCACCTCAGTACAAGTATGATTCCTTCCTCCATGAAAGCATCTCCACTCTCAGTTACAAGATTTACAAAATAAAATCTAACCTAAAACCTAAACCCTAGCTTTTGGCCCTTTGCTCGCCTCTGGACGCTCTGTACGTTGCACTGCAGGAGATATTTATAGGTGCAGAAGGCCGAGGAGTCCTGGATGAACTTGCCCACGAAATCTGGGATTCTAACTCATCCAGAATGCCGCGCTTTTGCCGAGCTTCCGCGGCACTTTTGTGGCTTCTGGTCGCGCGCTTTGGCGCGTGGCCTCTCCTGGTCCGTCCATCTGGGCGCCTGCTTCTGGAAGTTCGATCCTGGCTCTAAATATTGGGATATGGATATAACTTGGAAATCAAGTTATCTAGCCTTTGTATTCTCCCAATCTCTTTTAAACGAATTTCCTTCTCATCTTTGGCTTTTATGCACATCCTGCAAGAGTTTAGGGTTGGGTAGAATTCTATCCTTCCCTCTTCTTTGTATTTGCAACTTTGGCCCTTGTATTTGCATTTTGACTCTTTGTATTTGCGCTTTTTCACCTGGGCTTCAAACATGGGCTTGGATCTGGGCTTTTGGGCTCTTTAGGCTTTATTTATTGCTAAAATAACAATTCGAGGCCTGCACACAATAAATTACAAATTATTAATAAATGTGCAGAATTAAATGAATAAATATGAAAATGTGATGGTAAATATGATGATAAAAATGCACTTTTGACTACCAATCACACCCCCACACTTATCTTTTTGCTCGTCCTCGAGTAAAAACAAAGAAAAAGAAAAAGAAATGAAAAGTTAATCTAACCTAACTCACTTTCGTAGGAATCACGATTGCACTTAGCACGTGCAACAAGCCGTTAAACCTCTAGGTTACCCTAGAGGACGAGTGTTGTCTCGTGAGGGTTTTCAGCGGATTGCACCCACAAAATCCATAAAAAGGAAAATATTTGAATTATTATTGAAGAGACTAAGTAGTCTATAAGTTTTAGGATCCTCATTTTTATTCATTCTTTAAACTTAGTCTTAATAAAGTTAATTATTTTCCATTTTAGGTAAGAATTAAAATTGAATTTCTAATATAGTCTTTTTCGTTACCAAAATCATATGCATCCTTATGTTTTTACTAGGAATTCCTTAACTTGGACTCTCATGCCTCTTTATATATATTTTTTTTTTCTTTTTTTTTCTTTTTTTAATATGTATAACGCATCTAATTTTCTTTCGTGTAAGCATCAAGGCTTCTTGAGGCCCTCATACCTAACTAATTGATTATTAGATGTGTTAATACATATATTATATTTCTTAGTCTTCTTAGGCTTTCTAATCCACCCATGTAACGAACTTAAAGTCGATGACTCCCAAACCGGTTGGCTTTAGGGCACCAGGTGAGAAAACACCCCGCGGACTCAAATTCGAGTGAACTAGGCCCCAAAACTAAGGACTTTATTTTATTTACTCACCTTTAGGCATGAATACTTATGCTTCTTGAGGCACATGTATCAGCTTAATTGGTGATTTTTTTTTTTCTTTTTTTTTTTTATGAGGCACAAGGTCTTTGTCTTAGAATCCTAGATATGCATTTGGTATGCACATTTCATTAAGGTAAAAATCAAGACTAATTATTTATTCAATTTCTCTCCTATACCTAAAAATTAAACAATTTATTTATTTTGACCAAGTTTTTAGAAATCCTAATCATGATTTTCCTAATCCTTAAAACTAACTTAGATTTCTTTCAAAAAAATAAGTCAAAGTATTATTCTTTTATAACATTTTTTTTTAATTTTTTTTTTAATTTTTTTTTTTTTTTTTTTTTTTAGCAAATTTTGTTAGTGTCTACCTATGTTAGTGTGTTAGTAAAGCCCACCCCCACACTTATCTCATGCATTGTCCTCAATGTATGAATGAATGCATATATGCATGAAACAGAACAAGGGAAGGCGGAAGTTACCTTAGGGTGGTGGTTCCGGAGGTGGTCTAATTGGTCCACGAAATGTGGCCCAATCAAGATAACAAATAATTTCATGGAGGAACCCACCAAAAATTTTTCGTGTATAACCCACAAAAATGTATGTGTGATCATTTTTTAAAATTTCCACCCCATCAAATTTCCAAATTTCATAATAAATTTCAGAGTCAATTGTGTCAACCTCCTTGTCCCAAAATGGAGTATGAAAAGATGGAATTATTGACTTGGACAATATAGGTGCGGGAACGAATACCGACTCAGGGAAAATGCTCAAATCAAGTAAGGGCTCAGGAGTCGGCTAGGTTCAAGAATTGGGTCCAAGTCAAGAAATTGAAACTCAAGTCCACAATCTTCTTCCCACAATGGAATGTGACCTAATATGGATGATATCTCTTTACTTCCAATATTAAGGAATTCTAGCTCATCGCCATACAATTCTTCAAAACTAAGGTCAACATCGTTCGTCAGAATTGTACAATCAATTTCAGAAGTAAAGAGATTGTGAGAATCTAGGTCAAGTTCAATATGATCATCTAAAATGGGTGATTCAATTTCATAATGAATTGGAATAGGATCCAATGTTGACTCGGGAAAAGTGAAATCAGGTGGAGACACTGGAGTCATTATTTGATCAGGAAATAAAATTGAATCATCAAGTGGAAGATCATGATCATATTCAAGCTCAAGTTCTAATTCAGGAAAGGAAAAACTTGCCAAGTTATCAAAAATTGGAGTTTCGGCAAGTTCACATGATGGTACTGAATTAGAATCTTGTTGTCCAAAGCAACTTGGTTCGTCGGCTCTAAGCGAGTGGTCAGCGATATCAGAATCAGCCGGACGGTGAGAACGTAAGCATTGAACCATCAAATCTATGTCATGATCACGGGCTAATTTAGCCTCAGTCATGGCAGCTAGCATCCCTTCATAGTCGATAGGTGAATCATGTTCTGATTGGACTTGAAAATAGGACGGGTAATCGTGATAAAGTTGTGAGTCGGTGGACTCACGTATCATCATGTCTAAGATTGATGGTGATTTTTGCTTGGACTTATTTATACTCATCATTTCCAAGATAGATGGATTTCTATTCTGAATGGGTGGATCTGAGTATGAATCTTGGGAAGAATGTGGACTAGATGGATATGGAGGACAATTTGGTTGAGAATTAGACTCGGGGGACTCGAAACCCATGAACTCTGTGACGAGTTGAAATTATTATGGAAATTATAGTCATAAGATGGGGGGTGTGGGTTATATTCATTCGGATAAGACCATTCCGGCACACTAGATTGGTCAAAGTAAGGGTATGCCGGGTTGGTAATATCCGAATAATAGTTAGGGGTGTAATATGAATTAAAATTGGAATTATTCTTATATGCCATATCACACCAACACAAACACAACAAACAAAAAGAAAAATTCTAACCTAAGTTAGGGTAGACCTATGACCTAGACGACTCCTAACTGGTTAGACTGTCCACAGGAGGTTGGGTGCAGACTTTGACCACAAGTTAATCAGCCAGGTCAGGGCAAGAGTGGTGGGAGGTTTTCCGTCAAAGACGTTCCTTAATTAAATAACCACCAATCTTCGGGCTTTCGGCCCTCAATCCCTTTCCTAGACACTGATTTGACAAGAGTCAACTTCCAGCACTGTTCCCCCTTAGGATAATCTCCTATTGAGTCCGAGATGTCCCTAGGGCCAACGTCTACTAATTTTTATGTTAGGCTTGGGTTAGTGAGTGCTTGGGATATGATTTTTGGGCTAAGGAAGGGTGATGAAATCCCCACCTTATCTTGTTAATGGGTTATGCCCTTAAGATGAATTAGTGCAAGTGTACAAGATAAATAGATAAGAATCACTCAAAGCAGAAAATCAACCAAGAGATGAATCCTATTCTACATGCAATGCGTACGTACCTTGCGTCTCCAGCACTCTTCAACAGTAAATAAAAATAATTGAAAAGACACGTGCCTAATATGCAAACGTCTAATCAAATTTTATTTTTAACAACCAATAATTTACTGTTGAATTATTAGCAATTTACAGGTATATCCCAGAACAAAACAGAATAGAGAATTAAGCAGTAATCTCAAATTGCAGCAATCTGCAAAAAATTTGAATCAGTAGTCCTTACTGTTGCCGCGTTTCCGCGGCTCTGGCCGCGGATCCGCGGCAAAACAGTGGGCTCCTGTGCTCTGCCTTCGAGGGCAGAGGCACAGGGCAGCTATATGTCCACTGCAGCTGCTGTTTTCTGTTTCCTGTTCTCCAAACCTGCAAACAGAAAAGAATAAAGAATTAGTTAAAAATTAAATTTTTTTTGTTTTAGAGATAACTTACCGTCCCTCCCCGGCAACGGCGCCAATTTGTTGACTGATTTTTCCTGCACACAAAAAATATAGTATTTTAGAATATGATGTGCAAGTCTCAGTTCTAATCCGCGTAGCAGGGCTATGCGGGTCGTGATCCTCAAGGAGGGACTGCGATGGAAGCGTTAAGCAAGTTATCTCTAAAAATTATCTTTTTATTATTAGTAGTGGTATTTACAATGGATGGTATTTACAATGAAGTGAAGAAAAGAATTGTGGAAGATGTGGATTTAATCTACAAAAAAGAAAAGAAAAGAAAAGGAAAAGACTATAAAATACACACCTACCTCTTCAGTCCTACTTACCTTCGATCCTTTTGCGACGACTTACTTTTTCTCAGAAGATTTGCAAGTATGGCGTATAGGATGTTCGTCGCCATAAGCCATCAAGGGATCTTCATTGGCTAAAATAACCACCAATCTTTCTCAATTTGTTGACTGATTTTTCCTGCACTTTTCGTTTTCTCAATTAGGATAAAAATGCACTTTTGACTACCAATCAGTTGACTAAGTGCCTTATCCCTCTAGTGTGAGGTGATTGGTGTTGACACTCTAAAAAAGACAAGATTCTGACTGACCTGAACAATGTCTAAACTAGTTGACATTTACAAAAGACAAGTGAAAGATAGGCTGATTGGTCCGAACAATGTCTAAACTTGTCGACATTTACAAAAGACAAGCGATAGACAAGCTGACGACCAGTTCTGTACTTGTTGACATTTACAAAAGACAAGTGACAGATAAGTTGACGACCAGTTCTCACCCATCTCCGAGGGACAAGGAAGCAAATTGGACTCTACTGATCAGATAGTAAGCCCAGATTGTCTCTAAACAGACATCAGTAGGTTTAAGATGCTAGTACTTAGCATCGCATGAGCCCAAGAGACAGCCTCGCCAGAGAGGCTAGATCTATCCAACTTCGCCTTGAAGCTATTCACAGCTCCGTCAGGAAGCTAACTTACAGCTTCGCCGGAAGTGCTCAGTTAACTTCGCAGAGAGAGTTAATTTCGCTTGAAGCCACACGCGACCGCGCAGAAGGATGTTCAGTAGCTTCGCCACAGACGATATCTAGCTCCGCTGAAGAGCTGTTTTCTGACTTCGCCAGATATTCCTTCCAGCTTCGCTGCGAGCTCGATGCGGGCAGCGCCGCTGCGGGTCTGCTATGGTCAACCTTTGACCAATTAAATCTCCAAATGAGATCAAATCTAATCGGATCAAGATCAAATCCAATCAGGATCAAATCTGAGATTAAATTTGGCAGTTGATTGCCATAATCTCTTGACTCTCCTAAAACGAGTAAGAGGATCAGGGGAGATCTTCCAATTATATGGAAAGAATCAAAACAGATCAAGAGGATCAACCGACCTGCTACTTCTAGCTTCGCAGAAGCTGATCCTAGCCTCGCGGCGAGGCTACTTTCCAGATTTAAACAGATTTGATTCAATCTGTTTCTATATTTTCAAGGGACAATTATACCCTTGCTCTCCCTATAAATAACCCACCAGGGACACAAGGAGAGGGATCTCAAGAGAGACGGCACGGAACCCTCGCGCACGAAGACCTCCCACACACGCAAAGACTTCTTCTGGACGACTTCACGGGAAGAGACGGCAGACTTCTCGAGAGGACGCACCGCGCGTACAAACAGAGATCTATTCTCTTGAATTCAGAGACTTTTAGAGAGCTGCTTCTCTAATCAGGGTGCTGATACCCTAATACCTCCCTTCTTCTCAAGGAATCTCGGAACCAGGCGAGAAGGAATTCCTAAGTGAAGGCGGTTTTGAGAAGTAACAAGAGGGTTCTACCAACCTTCTGTTCTCCGATTCCCCGAACCAGGCGAGAAGGGAATCTCATCGCTCGCATCGTCAAAGGGACAAAGTGGTCGCGCGCTGACCAGACTCCTATCGGCACACTTCTCCAGAATCTCTGAGGAGATCTACTTGTAATCTTCTGTATTACTTGTAATTTAGCTCCTCAACTTCTTTTTTTTTGTAAGTTTTCCCTCTTTGCAAATCAATGGAAAACAAGATGGCGACTCCACTGGGGAACAAATTCTCCGCTGCTGAGAATCAACTGTCGCAATGCGACGAACAGACCTTCAGGTCTATCTCTGAATTCGGGAAAGCCAGTGCAGCCAGAGCCTCTCTGGCTAAATCTTCAAGGCAAGTCTCTGCGGAGACAGATAAGGCTCTCTGCGAGCCTACTGCGGTTCTCTGGCGCAACAAGGAAGCACGCCCGCAGTCCAAGTCCAACACTTTAGAGAACCTGGTTATCCACTTTGACCAGGAAAAATTTGAAGAAGTCCTCTCTGGGGGTAGTCTAATGCTTCATGCACGGAAGCATAGAAAGGTCTCCATGACCAAGGTTTCAGAACAGAAACCAAGAGCAGAATTCTGCCAACACCCCTCAGCCTCGCATGTGGCTAGTCAGGTTCCTTGCGAACCTAAGTCTCCCTTGTCAAAGCAGATGTGGAGGCCAAAACAGAAGGCTCTGGGCAAAGCCTCAGGCGTAGCTACGCCAGAAGTGCGTCTCTCGCGCGAAGAAAAAGGCAAGATGCCTGCCTGCTCCAACAATGCTGCTAGCCGCGAAGATACAAGGGCGACAGTACCTTCGCCCAATTCAAGATCAGTAGCACCTCGCGCCAGCCTCGTTCTCACGAGCGAAGCTACTGTACCACAGCGTACGTGCGGCGTCCATAGCCGCAAACCCCAAGTCAAAGCACAACAGCGTGCTTCGTTCGCTCTTCGCAGCGGAGTTAAGAGATTGTCCCTAAGTGCTGATAGCGTTGCTTATGCAGCTTCAGCGCCCAAGGGTGTTTCTAAAGCTTTCGGCCGTGAGCCTAGAGCCAAAGCACTATCTAAGGCTAATCGCCTTCGCAGCAGCATAGCGGATAAAGCACCACAGCGTGCTTCGTTCTCCATTTCATCAAGCGCTAAGCTCACACTTTGTGGCGGAGCTAAGGGATTGTCCCTAAGTGCTGATAACGTTGCTTATGCAGCTTCAGCGCCCATCGGCGTTTCCAAGGTTCTTAGCCGCGAAGCTAGAGCTGAAGCTCTATTCAGTGCTAATCCCTCTGCGGGGATAAAAGGAGAAGGACATCGTCCTATGCGCGATCCAAAAGAGCCTCTGCATTGGATCGTTTAGGTCCAACTGGGTCTGACTTGCGGGAAATCTTGACGAACAAACGGAAGTCGGAATCTTTTCGAACTACTTCCCCCTGTTGTCAACAAGTGGGATGTCAGTTGGTGACACTCCACTCGGTCCATTGCCGGCTAGGACCAATCCCCGCCACTTCTCCAGGCCGACGATCAGTTTTTGATCGGCTGTCGGTACAAGCCCCGGTGAAACATCATAAAAGGAGCGTCTCGCGAGACCTACCCTCTGCATTCGTCAACATGACCGGGAGAGGACAAGAGCTGCGCAGGGGCAGACAAGCGTCCGACGATACTCCCTACAGCTCCCCAGATTCAGATTACAGCCCAGGCTTAGGCGAAGTCTTGGTGCATGATGAGGGTGTTTTCTGAAACACCAGATCTAGGGTGGCGATACCCTGCAATTATGAACAGCCTTCTTCCTCAACGGCAGTAGCCTCGCCAGAACCAAGGAGAAGATCAGTCCAGTCATCTGATGAAGAAGATAAAGATAGCGGGTATGCTTCTTCGGCGACAGTCAGCTCGGTGCGAACAGACAGAGTATCAGTAAACATGGCTGATAATGGTAATGACGACCTTCGTCGACGTTTAGAAGCTCAAGAGCAAACTTTCAAAACTCAGCAAGAAGCTGTGGACAACATTCAACAGATGCTCGCTCAACTCCTTAATAACCGGAATAACAATGATACCGGGAGTAATCATGACGAGGAAGAACATCTTAGAAATGACCAGCCGAAGACGGAAAAGTCCAAGGAGGGTTCTTCTTTAGACGCTGAAGTCCTTAAGGGCCTTCAAGCTCAAATCGCATCCCTAGCTCAGAGGGATGAGTTAAAGAAAGTGGGGACAGTCCGTCCTTACCCGTTGGAGTGAGATTCAGTGCTATACCCACCGAAGTTCAAACCACCAACATTACATACCTATGATGGAAAGAGCTCGCCAAACCAACACATCTACTATTTTCAGTCTCAAACCGATAATGTTATAGACAATGACGCTATCATGGATAGGCTGTTCATTGGCACCTTAAAGGGGGTGGCATTTGATTGGTTCCGAAGTCTCCCTCCGGGCTCTGTCAATTCTTGGATCGACCTGAAAACCCGATTCCTTTCTCGTTTCTATGAGGACGATACCGAGGTAACCATGGACAAGCTTCTCTCCACCGTGCAGAAGAAGGGCGAATTTGTCCATGACTATATTGAGTGATTCAGAAACTTGTCTTTGATGTGCCCAGCAGGGATGCCATTACCCATGCTCTTACAGACGTGCAGGCACAACTTCTTAGACCAAGTAGAGGTTCGCATGGGGGTTGTCAAAGCCCATACCTGGAAAGAACTGGTCGAACAAGCTGAGATAGCCGAAAAGTCGGCTAAAAAGTTTGAACCCTCTATCCCTAAAAGCAAATAGGGTATGAACAACAAAGTACGTAGCGACATGACGCAGTCTTCTCAAGCCAAAGGGAAGGAGACTATGTCCGTTGAATTATCAGAGGATGTTCAGTCGAAGGCCAAGAAAGGTGGCTTCAATAATCAAGAGTCTAAGTTCCCTCCGAAACAGTATTCCTTCAGAGACGATCAGGTGGTCACAATATTCCATTTACTCCACAAAGGGAATAAAATGAAGCTACCAGAGGCTCGACGTCCCAATGAGATAGGACGCACGAACGATCCCAAATACTGTCTCTACCATAGGATGATTCACCATCCTACCGACAAGTGCTATGTCCTCAAGGACAGAATTCAAGCCTTGATCGACGCAGGGGTCCTGACACTGAAGGCAGAGCAGAAGAAAATCACTGCCAATATGGTGACCCTCGAATTCGGCAGAACCCCAAAGGTCACAGTTCCTGACGGGACCTATTCAGTCACTGTGCCACGGCTGGAAGTCAAACATCCTGCGGCTAAAACTCAGGATAATAGAGGTCTTGTTCCCTTGACATTGGAGACAGGGGAAGTCATGTGGATACACCCAGACCTTGTCCAAGACGTACAGTAGGATTCAAAGAAGTCCAAGTCGAAGGGCAAATCTTGCAATGTCATCTCCCTCCTGCCGGATGATGACAATCTTACGTCAGCTTCCCTCAGTGATTCTGAAGGAGAAAAGCATGCTTGCACAACGCAAGCCGATGTACCTCAGCCGACGGGTACTCGATCCGAAAAATCATACTTAAAACAGTATGAGAAAACTACTGAAGAGACACAACAGCAAACGACGTCAGTACAAGTACCAGCATCCGCTTCGATTCCAACCAAGGGAAAAGAGAAGCCTAAAGAAGTCCGGTCCGACCATGTCCTGAAGAAGCCTTCAGGTCCAGGGCTTGACACGCCCTTTCATTTTGACATATTTGTTGGCCCAAAGGCCTATCACCCTAGTTTTGATGATGATCAACTCATGAAGTTATGATTACTAATGATCTTGTGTTTAATTAGTGACAGATTCATTATCAAGATCTTAGTAGGTGCATAGCTCAACAAAGGATAAAATGTCAAGATTTGGAGCTAGCACGGGTGTGATCCAAGGAGCTTTTGGATCAAGCTTGGACCAAGTCAAGAAGATGAGAAGCCTTCAAGTGAAGACTTCAAGAAGATGAAGACTTGTGTCTAGGTATAAGATTTTATTTTTGTTTTAGTTAAAAATGTAAAGGATAGAATAGTGGTGGATTGCTCAAGTAGATATACACACACACTCTTGATAGAATTATTTTTCATAAAATTTTTTTAAAGTAGAAAAGATTTTTCATTTTGAAAAATACAAGTTTGGTTTTTGGTGTTTCTCATATACTTATCCTTCAACCAAAACCAAGTTTTATGCTTAATATCAAAAACATAGATATTTCATCTTGATTGTGTAGTGGATCATATCCATACACACTATGCCTTAAAATGAATTATAATATCTTGTTTTTGTATTTTGAAGAAGTTTTGAAAAACCGATTTTTGAGAAAAATAAGTTTTTATCAAAGAGAAACTTTATCAAAATGTTCTAACATGTTAGGGTGGTGACATATGGTCATACTCCTATTTTTACAAGGTCCAAAACCCCAAACCTCAAGACCAAAACCAAATGTCCCAAGTTCTGGTTTTCTGCAGTTCTGATTTTTCAAAACTGACAGGAGCCGGTCGACCGTCCGAGTCGACCGATGTGCACGCTGTGCGTGTGTGTACGTCGGCCGACCGCTCGGGTCGACCGGAGTACTTACAGTGCTCGCTGTTTGTTTGGGTCGACCGGGGCGGTCGACCGTTGTCCCCCAACGGTCAAAAATATGACCGTTGGCGGTCGACCGGCCCGGTCGACCGGCAGCTCTGACAGACTCCAACGGCTAGTTTTCTGACAGCCTATAAATTGGGGGTTTTGTCATTGTTTTGGTAGAAGATTTTAGGAGAGCTTTGAGCCAGTTTTTCCATTCTTTTAAAAGGGTTTTCTCCACAAATTTGAGTGCAAATATTTCCTATCTAAAGGGAAGTTTTTATCAAGAGTGTTAAAGTAATTCTTTGAGTTTTCCTCCACCATTCTCTTCCTTGTTTTTCTCACACAAACACTTGAGCATCCATTGATTATTCAATCCTTAGGAGTGTTGTAGTGAGAGCTTTTATTGGTGATCAAAGTGTTTAGATCGCCAAGAGATTTCGTTCTTGTACTTTGAGGAAACGGGCAAGTGTGCTCGTGGTGGTTTAGAGTTCGGTTGTGAACTCGGTGGTTTGAGGTGCGGCGTCGGCGAGCCGGTGGGCTTGCGGTGTGTAAAGGACTAGAGAGTCCGAGGGCTTGTAGGTGTTGCGGCACCGAGGAGAGATCCAGTGGGATCTTGCATAGTGGAAATCCTTCGTGTGTCAAAGGCGAGGATGTAGAGCAAGTGTGCTCGAACCTCGAAACATACCCTTGTGTTTGCGATTGCCATTTCTCTCTCTCTCTCTATCTCCTTGTTTATATCTTGCATTACTATCTTGTCTTTACCTTTATATGCATGATATATTCCTTGTGCTCATATTGATATATATACTTGCGTGGGATTGTTGCTAACACTTGTATTCAACCAAGAGAGCCAACGCGGCACCTCAACCCATTCAAGGGGAATCTAGAGGAGTTTGTCCAGAGCCCTTCACGGGGAATTCGGCAACACTCTTTGGTTATACGTGGTGTTTAGTGTAGAAGATTTAATTAGGTCATAATTGTTTTAGCTTCCGCATTATTAGGCATTAAGTGACCATTAGATTAGCCATCACCTATTCACCCCCCCTCTAGGTGAACTTACAATTGGTATCAGAGCTAGTGCTCTTGATATTGGGTCTAACAACCTAGAGTTAAAGATCCTCATTTTAGGCTAATCACAATATTTTGTACACACACTATGGACTTCATGTCACCACCCACCTTTGACATTCTTAACATCCAAATTTGGAAGGTTAAGATGTCTTTGTACCTCAAAGCCTTAGGTTTTCATGTATATCTTGCCACTACTAATAATGCATATTGTTTAGATGGTAAGAATTTTGAGGCTAACTCAAAAGCCCTTAATGCTTTAAAGTCTACCCTAGATGATGTTTATTTATCTAGAGTTGCTAATATTGATTCGGCTTTTGTAGTATGGAACACCCTCACCTCCCTTAGCGAAAAGGATCTATACTATGCGGGGAGCGATTCGGACGTTGGAAGCGACATCTCCAACGTATGCTATATGATCCAAGGGGATAACCCCCTTGAGGTAAACTCCGAATCCGATGATGAGGACATGTCATATGATGAGCTCACTTCATTTTGCCAAACAATTCTTGAAAAATATGACATGATTAAAAAGGAAAATAAAAATTTGAAAAAGAACATTGCTTGCATGCATATAGAACAAGATTCATTTAAATCTAACATTGCATGTTTAGAAAAAGAAAATAACAATTTGAAAAAGGATTTTGATGCCATGCTTAATGAAAAAGATTCATTAGAAAATAAAATGGCATGCTTAGAAAAAGAGAATGAGGTTTTGAAAAATGAGAATGTTTCCCTCATGTCAAAATTGAATGATTTATGTGAAGGGAATATGTCTTTGAAAAATAAGATTGATTTGGTGGAAAAACAAAAAGAAGTTGTTTTTCAAGAAAATATTACTTTGAAAAGAAAATTTGTTGAAAAAGAAAAAGAATTTGTTTCTAAAAAGAAAAAGAAAAATGATTCTTTATCTCACCATGCTTTACATGCCACCACTAGTGAGATTAATGGTTTGAAAAATAAATTAATAATTTGAGTTCAACTTTGAACTCGTGTGCATTCAACCATTCTAGATTGGAGTCTTTGTTTTCAAAGAAACAAACTCCATCCATTCATGCACATCATCATGCTTATGTTGCACAACATGATCACACTCCCACACATAAGCATACTAAGGTGTACGTATGTACACATTGTGGCCGCAAAGGCCATTTAGCAAAGTTTTGTTATGATAATATTAATTTTCTAAATTTTGCTAATTATAAAAGATTTTGGGTTCCTTACAAGACTAACCCCAAAGGACCCAAGAAAATATGGGTACCAAAACCCCCACCTTTTGCTTTTGATGTAGGTGAGGGCTCTCACAAGACGTGAGAGGATTGGTGCCTTGGTAGTGAATGCACTTGGACATGATGGACATACTTTTGGGATGCATCACTATCAAGGAGCTTGGTGGGACAACCACCATGTTTGGAGCTTTGGAGTTGGTAACAATCTCTAAACTCCCATTTTATTCATGTTCATGCTTGTTCATTCATATTATTTTGAACATGTTCTTGATTTATGTATTTTTGTGCTTCATGTGGTATTTACATGCTTAGATGTAGAATGTGTCAAACTTGCATGTATACATATACAAATAGTGAATTACAATTGATTCATATATAATTGAACTTCATGCTCATTTGTATCCACTATATGCATATGAATAGACTAGTTTTGATGATTCTCTTTTATACATGTTTTGCCTTATTTTTATACTTTACTTCATGTATATATATTTTTAATTCAAATCTAATAAATATACATGTATACCCGTGAGTCTCTTGCCTTCATGCAAATACATTTGATAGACTCTTTTATTTGGGATATGTATGTGTATTGTTAGGATTGGAATAATCATACATATACCATGAAGATTAGTGTTTTTGATGAAAAATGATTTTTCGTGTTTTTGTTAAAAATGTGACTTATGATCTTTTTGAGCTTCATTGACTATTTTCATAAAAATGCTATTTACATGATTGTTTAACACTCACACTTTTGTTAAAAATATTTTGAGCTTTATAGACCATGAGTGCTTAAATTTTTGTGTATCTAGTTATGTTTTATGAAAAACATATGATTTGATGTTATTTGAAGGATCCTTAACTAGTTATTCAAAATCAATTTAAACTAGTTATCTATTCTTCTAAGATTATCCACATGATCCTACTTTATTTCAATTATATGGATAAATTCTTTTGTGATCTAAAAGATTTGATGCTTCATGATTTGAATATTAGTTTATATGTTAGTTTTTGTCAACACTAGGATTTATACTTGTACATATCGTGGGCCACAAATAAATCTATTTATATTTGTGCTTGAATGCTTATTTGAACCCATGAAATGTACTTGTATTGCTTGGTTTTGATGATACATACATTTTTAAACTTGTATTCTCATATTTTGGATTTGATTTATGATCATGTGTTTTCATTTCATGTATATGTGTATTTTGCCAAACTTTAAGATATACATGTATACCTCTTGAGTCATTTGCCTTTAATGCAAATCTATTTATATGGACTCAATTGTGTTTAAGAGATATGTATGTATACTTATTGTGTTGTCAAAACATACATATATCTTGAAATATAAATTTTGTTTTTAATAAAAAATTGTGTGATGATTTAAAGGAATATTGAGATTACATTGACATTTTTGCTTTATTCCTTTCTTGAAGGATTTCGTACTAGTTTTAAAAACATTTTCATATTAACTAGTGCAAATTCTTCAAATGGTAGAGTATATGATAAGCTTACTCTTCAATTGGTATCATTGGATATTTTCAATTGGTATCAATATGATTTTTATATACTCATATTTTGATTGTATGTATGAATGCTTTCAAATTTAAACTATATCAATCTCTATTGGTGTTATCTTTTCATACATATATGATCTATTAGTGTTTGACTTACAATTGACTCACACTCTAAAAAAAAAAAAAACACAATGATATGCTAAGCTAAATTCAACTTTCTATTATTAATTCTTAAAGCTTATGCAATATGTTTTCAAAATTGATATCAAAATAAAAATAAGTTTACTTGATATCTCAAAATGTGTTTTATTAAGAAAGTTCAAAATTTTTGTCTTGTATTTCCTATATGTAAGGAGAGCTTAACATCTCTCTTACATATAGATTCATGTTGAGTATATTATAAATTGAGGAGCTTGACAACTCTTCTTTATATGATATACGTGTGTAGGGGGAGCTTCACATCTCCTCTTATACATTACATAATATGTGTTATGTGAGTTAGGGCTTGTCATCCCTTCTTCATGTAATGCATATGTGTAGGGAAGCTAACTTTGCGTCTTCCTCTTCATGAATGTATATCGCATATAAATCTTTAGTGATTAATTTGTCTTACCCCTCCTTGATTTCTTTGTTTTTGACAAAAAGGGGGAGAAAATTTTATTTGATTTGATTTTACTTTGAACCCCTTTGTTGATGATTGACAAAAAGGGGGAGAAGTATTTGAGTTATATGCACGTTTTCATTGCTTAAGGGGGAGAAGTATTTGTCTTCCTTGTTAGTTATGCATATATATTTTGTATTGCAATAGGAGAAAAAGATTTTGATTTATACTTGTTGCATGTTTTATCTCCATACTTGCATACATAGTTATGTGCCTCATTGCCATATTTATTATTTTGTGTTATGCATGAGTTAAGGGGGAGCTTCTTTGAAGCTTTACTTTAATTCATGCATATATAACTCCATGAGTTTTGTCATCATCAAAAAGGGGGAGATTGTTGGCCCAAAGGCCTATCACCCTAGTTTTGATGATGATCAACTCATGAAGTTATGATTACTAATGATCTTGTGTTTAATTAGTGACAGATTCATTATCAAGATCTTAGTAGGTGCATAGCTCAACAAAGGATAAAATGTCAAGATTTGGAGCTAGCACGGGTGTGATCCAAGGAGCTTTTGGATCAAGCTTGGACCAAGTCAAGAAGATGAGAAGCCTTCAAGTGAAGACTTCAAGAAGATGAAGACTTGTGTCTAGGTATAAGATTTTGTTTTTGTTTTAGTTAAAAATATAAAGGATAGAATAGTGGTGGATTGCTCAAGTACATACACACACACACACACACTCTTGATAGAATTGTTTTTCATAAAGGATTTTTTAAAGTAGAAAAGATTTTTCATTTTGAAAAAATACAAGTTTGGTTTTTGGTGTTTCTCATATACTTATCCTTCAACCAAAACCAAGTTTTATGCTTAATACCAAAAACATAGATATTTCATCTTGATTGTGTAGTGGATCATATCCATACACACTATGCCTTAAAATGAACTATAATATCTTGTTTTTGTATTTTGAAGAAGTTTTGGAAAAACCGATTTTTGAGAAAAATAAGTTTTTATCAAAGAGAAACTTTATCAAAATGTTCTAACATGTTAGGGTAGTGACATATGGTCATACTCCTATTTTTACAAGGTCCAAAACCCCAAACCTCAAGACCAAAACCAAATGTCCCAAGTTCTGGTTTTCTGCAGTTCTGATTTTTCAGAACTGACAGGAGCCGGTCGACCGTCCGGGTCGACTGACGTGCACGCTGTGCGTGTGTGTACGTCGGCAGACCGCTCGGGTCGACCGGAGCACTTACAGTGCTCGCTGTTTGTTTGGGTCGACCGGGGCGGTCGACCGTTGTCCCCCAACGGTCAAAAATATGACCGTTGGCGGTCGACCGGCCCGGTCGACCGGCAGCTCTGACAGACTCCAACGGCTAGTTTTCTGACAGCCTATAAATTGGGGGTTTTGTCATTGTTTTGGTAGAAGATTTTAGGAGAGCTTTGAGCCAGTTTTTCCCATTCTTTTAAAAGGGTTTTCTCCACAAATTTGAGTGCAAATATTTCCTATCTAAAGGGAAGTTTTTATCAAGAGTGTTAAAGTGATTCTTTGAGTTTTCCTCCACCATTCTCTTCCTTGTTTTTCTCACACAAACACTTGAGCATCCATTGATTATTCAATCCTTAGGAGTGTTGTAGTGAGAGCTTTTATTGGTGATCAAAGTGTTTAGATCACCAAGAGATTTTGTTCTTGTACTTTGAGGAAACGGGCAAGTGTGCTCGTGGTGGTTTAGAGTTCGGTTGTGAACTCGGTGGTTTGAGGTGCGGCCTCGGCGAGCCGGTGGGCTTGCGGTGTGTAAGGGACTAGAGAGTCCGAGGGCTTGTAGGTGTTGCGGCACCGAGGAGAGATCCAGTGGGATCTTGCATAGTGGAAATCCTTCGTGTGTCGAAGGCGGGGATGTAGAGCAAGTGTGCTCGAACCCCGAAACATACCCTTGTATTTGCGATTGCCATTTCTCTCTCTCTCTATCTCCTTGTTTATATCTTGCATTACTATCTTGTCTTTACCTTTATATGCATGATATATACCTTGTGCTCATATTGATATATATACTTGCGTGGGATTGTTGCTAACACTTGTATTCAACCAAGAGAGCCAACGCGGCACCTCAACCCATTCAAGGGGAATCTAGAGGAGTTTGTCCAGAGCCTTTCACGGGGAATTCGGCAACACTCTTTGGTTATACGTGGTGTTTAGTGTAGAAGATTTAATTAGGTCATAATTGTTTTAGCTTCCGCATTATTAGGCATTAAGTGACCATTAGATTAGCCATCACCTATTCACCCCCCTCTAGGTGAACTTACAATATTGACCCAATTGGCTAATATCCCGGCTCGTATTACTATACACGAGCTCCTTCGTCTCTCCAAAGAGACAAGAGAAGCACTCAGGGATGCCCTGGCTAATTCAGAATCATTCCTGACATATATGCCAGAAACCCCTAAAGATGATGCTCAGTCTCCGTGCCCTGAATGCCATCATGTACAATCAAAGGTGCCCGCTATTACCTTCACAGCGGAAGATATGCTTCTCAAAGACAACAAGCACGATCGACCTCTGTACTACACCGGATACATCGGTTCAACATGCATTGAAAGGGTACAAGTCGATCCAGGGTCCGCACTCAGCATCATCCCCAAAAGGCTTCTCTACTTTCTCGGTATTTCGCTATATAGGTTGTCCGCAACCACTACTACAATATATGGTTTCAATGCTGGGAGTAGTCATCCACTTGGGAAAATTTGACTCCGTTGCCGAATTGGGAGCCTGAAATCGAAAGTGACGTGCTATGTCATTGACGCTGACATGTCATATAACCTGCTGCTAGGTCGACCGTGGATCCACGCCAACTGGATCGTTCCCTCAACTCTGCTTCAAATATGTTGAGGATGACGCGATAGTACGAATTGTCTTCGCTGAGAAGCAACCATTCAAAGGGGTGGAGAATTACTTCACTGACGCACTCCTGTATCAAGAGACTGGTGAAATATCCAAAGAATCGCTGCCGGACAATGATGATAGTGGCAATGAGGCGGATTCAGAATCTGAAGCAGACGTGCCATCCATTTTGATTAATGAACCGATTATAGCATGTCTTAATAATCCCCAATGTAACACACCTTCTGAAGATGAAGGTGAATGGGTAATTAATGATAATATTTCTTTCGATTATGCTGCGAGTATTGGGTTGTCTGAATCCATCATGGATAGCTTTCTACACATGCCTTTACATAGACCAAGTGCATCCGGTACGCCCATGGAATCTGTAGAAGAGGCCGTTTTGGTAATCCCTCCATCCAAAGAAGATCAGTTACCGATAATTTTCGGTAGAACCCAACCACGAGGGTCCACAGCCGCAGATTCAAGTTCAGACTCAGACACCCTACAATTCTTCCATTACGCGCAACCAGCGCGCCATATTATGAAGAAAATGGGGTACAACCTAAAGCATGGAGAAGGCCTGAATTTCAAAAAAGGAAGGCGTAGTTTGCTGCGTAACTTTGTGCCGAAAGGGAAGCCTGCAAATTACTATGATAATACACGCAGGGGGTTGGGATACGTTACACCCACATCGCCAGCAACGGTTCAATGCAAAGACAACCAATTCCATCATATTCCGCCTCTTCTTCCGAGTGGGACTCAGATGTCAGCGTGGGAGTGATGTTCGAGAATATCACTGTTAATATGACTTCAAGCAGTCAATTGGAGCCAGCAGAAGCTACTGATGGAGAACCATGGGCTCAGCAATTAGATCTCCAATGGGAAAAGCGATTCGAACTGCGCGAACCACCTACCGAAGACAGGGTGATGTAGGTCAACTTGGGTAGTCAAGATCATCCTAAGCTCATCTTTATAAGTGAAAGCTTATCACTTACAGAAAAGGAAGAATTGATAATACTCGTGAAGGAGTATATAGACGTCTTCGCATGGAACTACGAAGACATGCCCAGACTTGATCCACAAGTAGCCATGCATCGTCTGAATATCAAACCCGACGTCAAGCCAGTCAAGCAGCAGCAACGTCGGTTCCGCTCGAACATTATGGAGGCTATTGAAGCCGAAGTCCATAAGCTCATTGCATGTGGCTTCATATGGGAGGAACAGCATCCAGATTGGGTTACTAATATCGTTCCCGTCCTCAAGAAGAATGGGAAGATACGGATCTGCATCGACTACCGTGATCTCAATACAGCCTGTCCTAAAGACGAATTCCCACTGCTCATCACCGATGTCATGATTGACAACACATGTGGATTCGAAAGAATGTCTTTTATGGACGGCTTTTCAGGGTACAATCAGATCAAAATGTACCCCGACGACGAGAAACATACTTCGTTCCGAACACCCTTGGGGGTATACTGCTACACCGTGATGCCCTTCGGGCTAAAGAACGCTGGAGCAACCTATTAGCGGGCAATGAGTACAATCTTCCTTGATCATCTCTGAAAAACGGTAGAATGCTATTGTTGACACTTAAAAAAGACAAGATTCTTGTTGGTCCGAACAAATGTCTAAAACTTGTTGACATTTACAAAAGACAAGTGACAGACGAGCTGAAGACCAGTTTTCACCCATCTCTGAGGGACAAGGAAGCA
The DNA here is from genome assembly GCA_038442645.1 of Agave tequilana. Lineage (NCBI taxonomy): Eukaryota > Viridiplantae > Streptophyta > Magnoliopsida > Asparagales > Asparagaceae > Agave > Agave tequilana. The sequence goes on from JAVJIF010009455.1 coordinate 40,434, forward strand.
ACTTGGACTCCACTGATCCAGCAAGCAGACAGTGAACCCGGATTGTTTCTAAACAGACCTCAGCAGGTCTAAGGTGCTAACACTTAGCATCGCATGAGCCCAAAGGGATAGCCTCGCTTGAGAGGCTAATATCACCCAACTTCGCCTTGAAGCCATTCGAAGCCTCGCCAAGAAGCTGACTCGCAAACTTCGCCACAGAGGACTTCCAGCTCCGCCAAAGGGTTTCTTTCGGACTTCGCCAAAAGCTGCCTCTAGCCCCGCTACGAGCTCAATGCGGACAGCGCCGCTATGAATCTACTATGGTCAACCTTTGACCAATCAAATCTCCGGATGAGATCGGATCCAATCAGATCAAATCCAATCAGAGATCAAATATGGCAGTTGATTGCCGCAATCTCTTGACTCTTCTAAAAACGAGTAAGAAGATCAGGGAAAATCCTCCAACGATATGGAAAGGATCAAAACAGATCGAGAAGGTCCACCGACCTGCCAATTCTAGCTTCGCAGAAGCTGATCCTAGCCTCGCAGCAAGGCTACTTTCCAGATTCAAACAGATTCGATTCAATCTGTTTCCATATTTTCAAGGGACGATTATACCCTTGCTCTCCTTATAAATAGCTCACCAGGGGCACAAGGAGAAAAGACCACGAAAAAAGAGAGAAGACTCCACAAGCAGAGACTTCTTCACAAAGCACCGTGCGCTCTCGAATTCAGAGACCTTTTAGAGAATTGCTTTCTCTAACCAGGGTATTGATACCCTAACATCATCCTTCTTCTCAAGGAATCTCCGGAACCAGGCGAGAAGGAATTCCTAATTGAAGGCGGTTTTGAGAAGCAGCAAGAGGGTTCTACCAACCTTCTGTTCTCTGATTCCCCGAACCAGGCGAGAAGGGAATCTCATCGCTCGCATCGTCAAAGGGACAAAGTGGTCGCGCGCTGACCAGACTCCTATCGGCACACTTCTCCAGAATCTCTGAGGAGATCTACTTGTAATCTTTTTAAGAATACTTGTAATTTAGCTCCTCAAATTTTTTATTGTAAGTTTTTCCCCTTTGCAAACATAATGGAAAACAAGATGGCGACTCCGCTGGGGAAGAAATTCTCCACTGCCGAGAATGAAGTGTCGCAATGCGACGAACAGACCTTCGGGTCTAACTCTGAATTCAGAAAAGCCGGTGCAGCCAGAGCTTCTCTGGCTAAATCTTCAAGGAAAGTCTCTGCGGAGACTGAAAAGGTTCCCTGCGAACCTGCTGCGGTTCTCTGGCGCAACAAGGAAGCATGTCCGCAGCCCAAGTCCTGCACTCTCGAGAACTTGGTCATCCAGATTGATCAAGGAAGATTTGAAGAAGTCCTCTCTGGGGGTGACCTGATGCTTCGAGCACGGAAGCACAGGAGGGTCTTCACGACCAAGGTTTCAAATCAGAAACCAGAGGCAGAATTCTGCCAACACCCCACAGCCCCGCGTGTGGCTATTCAGGTTCCTTGTGAACCTAATCATCTTCCATCAAGGCGGATATGGAGGCCTAAACAGAAGTTTCTGATCGAAGCTTCAGGCGTAATTATGCCAAAATTGTGCCTCTCTCACGAAGAAAAGGGTAAAATGCCTGTCTTCCCCGACAATGCTGCCAGCCACGAAGTCGAGACGGCAATCATACCGTCGCCCAATTCAAGAGCAGCAAAGCCTTCTGATAGCCTCGCTTTCACAAGCGAAGCTACTGTACCAAAGCATACTCATTGGATCCATGGCCGCGAGGCTAAGGCCAAAGAGTTATCTAAGGCCGATCCCCTTCGCAGCGGAACAGCGGGCAAAGCACCACGGCGTGCTCCGCTCTCCAGTTCATCAGGCACAAAGCTCGCACCTGCTGGCGAAGCTAGAGCTGAAGTACTGTTCAGTACCAATCCCTCCCGCATGGATAAGAAGAACGGAGCATCATCCCATGTGCACTCCAAGAAGGCCTCTCCACGAGGTTGTTCAGGCTCTGTTAAGCCTGACCTGCGAGAATTCTTGGCAAACAAGCGGAAGTTGGAGCCCCTCCGAACTACTTCCCCCTGTTGTCAAAGAGGATGCCAGCTTGTGACAATCCACTCAGCCCGCTGCCGGCTATATCCAACCGTGGCTGCATCTCCGCACCGGCAATCGGTGTTTGATCGACTGTCCGCGCATATTCCAACGAAGCATCACAGGAGAGGCGCCCCACGAAGTCCAGCTTCTGTATCCGTCAACATGACCGGAAGAGGTCGAGAGCGACGCAAGGGAGGTCAAACATCTGACGACACCCCCTACAGCTCCCCAGATCCGGACTACAGCCCAGGCTTAGGCGAAGTCTTGGTGCATGAAGAAGGTGTTTTTCGAAACACCAGATCCAGGGTGGCGATACCCTACACTTATGAACAGCCTTCTTCCTCGACGGCCCTAGCCTCGCCAGAACCCAGGAGATCACTCCAGCCATCAGATGAAGAAGATGAAGACAGTGGGTACGCCTCTTCGGCGACAGTTAGCTCGGTGCGAACAGACAGAGTATCAGTCAACATGGCTGATAGCACTAACGACGACCTTCGTCGGCGCCTGGAAGCTCATGAGCAAACTTTCAAAACCCAGCAAGAAGATCTGGACAACATTCAACAGATGCTCGCTCAACTCCTCAGTAACCGGAATAACAATGATGCCGGGAGCAATCACGATGAGGAGGAACACTTCAGCAATGAGCAACCAAAGACGGAGAAATCCAAGGAGGGTTCTTCCTTAGACGCCGAAGTCCTCAAGGGCCTCCAGGCTTAAATCGCATCCCTAGCTCAGAGGGATGAATTAAAGAAGGTAGGGGCAGTCCGTCCTTATCCGCTGGAGTGGGATTCGGTGCCATATCCACCGAAGTTCAAACCACCAACGTTGCATACCTATGACGGAAAGAGCTCGCCAAATCAGCACATCTACTATTTCCGGTCTCAGACTGGTAATGTTATAAGCAATGACGCCATCATGGCTAGGCTTTTCATTGGCACCTTAAAGGGGGTGGCATTTGACTGGTTTCGTAGTCTTCCCCCGGGCTCTATCAACTCCTGGATCGACCTGGAAACTCGGTTCCTCTCTCGTTTCTATGAGGACGATACCGAAGTGACCATGGACAAACTCCTCTCCACTGTGCAGAGGAAGGGCGAATCTGTCCGTGACTACATTGAACGGTTCAGAAATTTATCCTTGATGTGCCCAGCAGGGATGCCATTACCCATGCTCTTACAGACATGCAGACATAACTTCTTAGACCAAGTGGAAGTTCGCATGGGGGCAGTCAAAGCTCATACTTGGAAAGAATTGGTCGAACAAGCTGAGATAGCCGAGAAGTCGGCTAAAAAGTTCGAACCATCCGCCCCTAGAGGCAAGTGGGGGATGAACAACAAAGGGCGTAGCGACCTACCGTAATCTTCTCAAGCTAAAGGCAAAGAGACTATGTCTGTGGAGTTATCCGGAGTTGTGCAGTCGAAGGCCAAGAAGAGTGGCTTCAACAATCAGGAGCCTAAGTTCCCTCCGAAGCAGTACTCCTTCAAAGACGATCAGGTGGTCACCATATTCCATCTGCTCCACAAAGGGAACAAAATGAAGCTGCCAGATGCGCGGCGTCCCAATGAGATAGGGCGCACAAACGACCCTAAATATTGTCTCTACCATAGGATGATTCACCATCCTACTGACAAGTGTTATGTCCTCAAGGACAGAATACAAGCCCTGGTCGATGCCGGGGTTCTGACATTGAAGACGGAGCAGAAGAAAGTTACTGCCAATATGGTGACTCTTGAGTTCGGCAAAGCTCCGAAGGTCACAGTTCCTGACGGGACTTATTCCGTCCCTGCGCCACGGTTGGAAGTCAAGCATCTTCCAGCTACAGCTCAAAACAATAAGGGTCTTGTTCTCTTAACATTGGAGACAGGAGAAGTCATGTGGATACATCCAGACCTCATCCAAGACGTACAGCGGGATCCAAAGCAGCCCAATTCAAAGGGCAAGTCTTGCAATGTCATCTCCATCCTGCCAGACGACGGCAATCTAACATCGGCTTCCCTCAGTGATTCGGAAGGAGAAAAGTTTGCTTGCACGGCACAAGCCGACGCGCCTCAACAGACGGGCACCCGATCCGGAAAATCATACTTGAGGCAGTATGAAAAGTCTACTGACGAGGCACAACAGCAAACGACGTCAGTACAAATACCAGCATCCGCTCCGATCCCAGCAAAGGGAAAAGAGAGACCTAAGGAGGTACGATTCGACCACGTGTTAAAGAAACCACCAGGCCAAGGGTTGGATATGCCCTTTCGATTTGACATATTGGCTCAGCTGGCCAACATCCCAGCTCGTATCACTATACAGGAGCTCCTCCGCCTCTCAAAAGAGACGAGAGAAGCACTCAGGGATGCGCTAGCCGATTCAGAATCCTTTCTGACATGCATGCCTGAAATCCCTAACGACGACGTTCAGTCTCCTTGCCCAAAATGTCATCATGCACAATCAAAGGTGCCTTCCATTACATTCACAGCGGAAGATATGCTTCTCAAAGACAACAAGCACGATCGACCTCTGTACTACACCGGATATATCGGTTCAACGTGCATCGAAAGAATACAAGTCGATCCGGGGTCCGCACTCAGCATCATCCCCAAGAGGCTTCTCTACTTCCTCGGTATACCATTGTACAGGTTGTCCGCAACCACTACTACAATATACGGTTTCAACGCTGGGAGCAGTCATCCACTGGGAAAAATCTGACTCCGTTGCAGAATCGGGAGTCTGAAGTCAGAAGTGACATGCTATGTCATTGATGCTGACACATCATATAACCTACTGCTGGGACGGCCATGGATCCATGCCAACTGGATCGTTCCCTCTACACCAATGCTTCAAATATGTTGAAGATGACGCGACAGTACGAACTGTCTTCGCTGAAAAGCAACCATTCAAAGGGGTAAAAAATTACTTCACTGACGCTCTCCTGTATCAAGAGACCGGTGGAGCACTCAAAGAACCGTTGCCGGACGATGATGAAAGTGGCAACGAGGCGGATTCAGAATCCGAAGCAGGCATGCCAGCCATTCTGATTGGTGAACCAATTATAGCATGTCTCAATAATCCCCTATGTAATACTCCTTCAGACGATGAGGGTGAATGGGTAATTAATGATAATATTTCTTTTGATTATCCCGCGACTGTTGGATTATTTGAATCCATTACGGGTGGCTCTCTGCACATGCCTTTACATAAGCCAAGTGCGTCCAGAACGCCCTTAGAATCTGCAGAAGGAGCCGTTTTGGTAATCCCGCCGTCCAAAGAAGGTCATTTACCGATAATCTTCGGTAGAACCCAACCCGGGGACCCACGGTCGCAGATTCAAGTTCAGACTCAGACACTCCACAATTCTTTCATTACGCGCAGTCAGCGCGTCATATTATGAAGAAAATGGGATACGACTTGAAGCATGGAGCAGGCCTGAATTTCGGAAAAGGAAGGCGCGGTTTGATGCGGAACTTTGTGCCTAAAGGGAAGCCTGCAAATTACTATGATAGTACACGCAGGGGGTTAGGGTATGTTACACCCACATCGTCAGCAACGGTTCAAGCCAAGGACGATGGATCAGCTCCATCACATTCCACTTCATCCTCCGAGTGGGACTCCGATATCAGCACAGGAGGAATGTTCAAAGACCTCACTGTTAATATGACGTCGAGCAGTCAATTGGAGCCCGCAGAAACCACTGATGAGGAACCATGGGCCCAGCAATTAGACCTTCAATGGGAAAAGCGATTCGAACTGCGCGAGCCACCCACTGAAGACAAGGTGATGCATGTCAATCTGGGAAGTCAAGATTATCCCAAACCCATCTTTATAAGTGAAAGCCTATCGCTTATAGAAAAGGAGGAATTAATAATGCTCGTGAAGGAGTATATAGACGTTTTTGCATGGAGCTACGAAGATATGCCCGGACTTGATCCACAGGTCGCTATGCACCGTCTGAACATCAAGCCTGACGTCAAGCCAGTCAAGCAGCAACAACGTCGGTTTCGCCCGAACATCATGGAAGCTATTGAAGCCGAAGTTCACAAGCTCATTGCATGTGGCTTCATCCGGGAGGAACAACATCCAGATTGGGTAGCTAACATCGTCCCCGTCCTCAAGAAGAATGGGAAAATACGGATCTGCATCGACTACCGTGATCTCAATACGGCCTGTCCCAAAGACGAATTCCCACTACACATCACCGACGTCATGATCGACAACACATGTGGGTTCGAAAGGATGTCTTTCATGGACGGCTTTTCAGGATACAACCAGATCAAGATGTATCCCGACGATGAGAAGCATACTTCGTTCCGAATACCATTGGGGGTATACTGCTACACTGTAATGCCCTTCGGACTGAAGAACGCCGGAGCAACCTATCAGCGGGCAATGAGTACAATCTTCCACGATCATCTCCGAAAAACAGTGGAGTGCTATGTCGACGACATTGCCGTCAAAAGCCGCAACAAGAATGAACATCTTCATGACTTGAGAACGATGTTCGACATAATGCGGGCTCATCAACTGAAAATGAACCCGACAAAATCCTTCTTGGGAGTGTCAAGTGGCAAGTTCCTTGGGTTTATTGTCACATCAAAAGGGATTCATCTTGACCCAGACAAAGTCAAAGCCATTCAGAGCATGCATCCACTGAGGAATCTCAAAGAGCTCAGAGGCTTGCAAGGCAGGCTGGCCTATATCAGAAGATTCATTGCAAATCTCTCAGGCCGCTGTCAACCGTTCACTCGGCTCATGAAAAAGGGTGCCTCCTTCGTATGGGATCAAGCTTGTCAGCAAGCTTATGAAGACATCAAGAGGTACCTCACAAAGCCTCCAGTCTTAGTGGCCCCTACATCAGGAAACCATTCTTGCTTTATGTAAAAGCTATGGATTACTCCCTCGGTGCCCTCCTCGCTCAAAAGGACGACAATGGCCACGAGCAGGCCATTTATTATCTGAGCAGAACTCTCATAGGAGCGGAATCTCGCTGCAACCCTATCGAGAAAGAGTGTTTAGCTCTCGTCTTCGCTGTTCAGAAGACACGACATTATTTGGTCGGCCAGACCATACATGTCATCTCCAGAGTAAACCCATTGCGTCTTCTTATGACGAAGCCAGGACATTGAATTCAAGATTGGCTAAGTGGGCACTTTTATTGTCTCAATACGACATGATCTTCACCCCTCAGAAGGCGGTTAAAGGCCAGGACCTTGCAGAGTTCTTGGCTGCTCATCCAATTCTGGAACATTCAAAACTTCACGAAGATATCCCAGATGAGGTCTTCGAGTCTAATGCAACCTCAGAAGAGGAAGTATGGCATATGTTCTTTGATGGAGCATCGCGAATGGGCCCTAAAGGCAAAATTATTGCCGGAGTGGGGGTTGTGTTTATCTCCCCACAGAATCATGTCCTGCCCAGAGCATTTTCTTTGACAGAATCGTGCTCCAACAATGTAGCAGAATATAATGCTCTGCTCATTGGTCTTCAGCTCGCTCATGGAATGGGGGTACGCTACCTCGAAGCCTATGGCGATTCAAAACTGATCATCAATTAGGTTAAAGGCGAATATGAAGTCCGCCATGAGGACTTGGTGCCTTATTACCATACAGCCATCGAATTGGCTAACCTATTTGAAGGTTTCTACATCGGGCATGTGTCTCGATCTCAGAATACCAAGGCGGACGCTCTTGCTGCATTAGCAACAACACTAGCCTTGCCAACCGACACCGAGTATCACCTCACAGTCGCAACTCGACATCTTGTATGCTCCAAGCACATGCTAAGAACTCGAGAAGTCCATAATGTCTCCACGGATCTTGAGCCGAGGGATTGGCGCTTTCCTCTCATCGACTATGCTTTGCACGGTCTGCTTCCAGACGATCCTAAAAAAGCGGCGTCCGTCAGACGAAGGTCTCTCCGTTTCTACTACGATCCGATTCTGAAGACACTTTACCGTCGTTCATATGACGGTCTCCTCCTCCGTTGCCTTTCCAATTCAGAGGCACAGGAAGCGCTTCAAGAAGCGCACGATGGCACTTGTGGAGCTCATCAGCCAGGTCCAAAGCTTAAAGACAGGTTGCATAGGCTGGGATATTATTGGCCAACTATGATAGCCGACGCCATCCAATATGCACGAAGGTGTAAAGCATGTCAGATTCATGCGGACTTCATACACCAGCCTTCGGAGCTGCTCCACCCGACTGTTGCTTCATGGCCATTTGAAGCATGGGGAATAGACGTCGTAGGGCCAATCAGCCCTTCTTCGACAAGAGGTCACCGGTTTATCCTGGCAATAACCGATTACTTCTTAAAATGGGCAGAAGCCGTACCGTTGGCCGAAGTCAAAACCTCTAATATGGTTAATTTCATCAAACACCATGTCATCCATCGATTTGGTGTCCCTAGGCGGATCATCCACGACAACGGTCCCCAATTCATAAGCCAAATATTCTATCGGTTCTGCGATAAATACTGAATTCAGAATGTGGCTTCAACTGCCTATAATCCTGCTGCCAATGGCTTGGCGGAAGCATTCAACAAAACAATCATCAAGCTGCTCAAGAAATTCGTCTCCTCAAATAAGCGAGATTGGGACGAAAAGCTTGGTGAATGTCTTTGGGCCTACCGAACCACGGTGCGGACACCGACAGGCAATACGCCTTTTTCCCTGGTATATGGGTGCGAAGCAGTCCTCCCATTGGAAATCCAGATGCCATTGTTGCGTATAGCTCTGATTACTAAAACCACATCAGAGGACAATGATCTCCTACGCCTTCAAGAGCTCGAAGCTTTGGACGAGAAGCGACTACAAGCTCAGCAGCATATCGAGCTATATCAAGCTCGAATCTCAAAAGCCTTCAATAAGAAGGTCAAACAGAGAGTCTTCCAGAAAGGAGACCTGGTCTTAGCCGTCAGACGACCGATGATTATGACGCACAAGACCAAAGGCAAATTTCAGCCTAAATGGGAAGGACCGTTTGTAATAGAAACAGTCTATTCAAACGGAGCATACCGCCTTATGACTTCAGATGGCGACCTACTCATGATGCCGATCAATGGCAAGTTCTTAAAGAAGTATTATCCTTAATCAAGGACCCTTCTCATGATCAAGTTAACATTACACCTCTGATCAAAATCTCCGTGCCCGAAGCACACACAAAGAGAGCCTTTCTCTTCCTCCAAGTGAGGTCATACAGCCATAAACCAACAGGAACCTGGCCGTGTACCGGTTATCCTAAAGGGGAATTAGGGTTATGCAGACATTAACCCGATAATTCAATATCCTTAACGATTAAGGATAGAGGAAAATGTTGGCCTGTAAGCCCAACATAAGTCCTCGACAACTCATCATGCTGAGGGGAATAGCATGGCTAGCCCAATTCAAACGGTAGTTGGTAAAGGCATATCAAACCCGTTGACAGCTGGGGATTTGCTAAAAATCCTAAGGGACCTGTTCCCATTTGATTCCCTCTCCAAAATCACTTACCAATTATCATCCATAGAATGGTAAGACCACATACACATTTCGCTGTTACGTTAACATTAAACCTATGACAGCATTCCCTCGTTTCTCCCTGTGAGAATGAGACCTCCAAAATCACTTACTAATTCTCATCCAAGGAATGGTAAGACCACAAATATATTTCGCTGTTACGTTAACATTAAACTTATGACAGTGATTCCCTCGTTTCTCCCAGTGAAAACGAGACCTTGTTCCAAACTCCATTACAATTTTTGAAGCTTGGTGGCGTCTCATCCGGTTATGTCATCGCGACCTCTGAACCAGCAGACAGCTAAGTCTCAACCTTGAGCCCTGTAGGCATTTACAAAAGACAGGTCTCGATACTCGTTGACATTTACAAAAGACGAGTATCACCAATTTTTGAAGCTTGGTGGCGTCTCATCCGGTTATGTCATCGCGACCTCTGAACCAGCAGACAGCTAAGTCTCAGCCTTGAGCCCTGTTGACATTTACAAAAGACAGGTCTTGATACTCGTTGACATTTACAAAAGACGAGTATCACCAATTTTTGAAGCTTGGTGGCGTCTCATCCGGTTATGTCATTGCGACCTCTGAACCAGTAGACAGCTAAGTCTCAATTCCGAGCCCTGTTGACATTTACAAAAGACAGGTCTCGATACTCGTTGACATTTACAAAAGACGAGTATCACCAATTTTTGAAGCTTGGTGGCGTCTCATCCGGTTATGTCATTGCGACCTCTGAACCAGTAGACAGCTAAGTCTCAACCCCGAGCCCTGTTGACATTTACAAAAGACAGGTCTCGATACTCGTTGACATTTACAAAAGACGAGTATTACCAATTTTTGAAGCTTGGTGGCGTCTCATCCGGTTATGTCATTGCGACCTCTGAACCAGCAGACAGCTAAGTCTCAACCCCGAGCCCTGTTGACATTTACAAAAGACAGGTCTCGATACTCGTTGACATTTACAAAAGACGAGTATCACCAATTTTTGAAGCTTGGTGGCGTCTCACCCAGTTATGTCATCGCGACCTCTGAACTGACAGATAGCCAAGTCTCATTATCCAACCCAACAAGAACTATGTTCTCAAGGAATTGCACTACAATTCGGAATCGCAATCCAAAAAGAAGAACAAGATTGAAGATTCGACAAAAGAAGAAAGAATTTTCATTCATTTCAAGAGGATAAAGTACATGGAGATACAAGCGTACACTGTACGATCTGAGCCGCTCTCCGAGGGTGTTTAGCCTCGTCTTCCTGTCGTCAGCAGCCTGGGCAAGCGCTTGTGACCTCAGCTCAGCCTCATTGAAATCTTCCGCCTGAGCCAGACGAGCTTCGGCCTTCGCCAAAGTTGCCCTCTGTGACAACCCCTGCCGCGCAAGCTCCTCACTCTGAGCTTTGAGCTCTTCAAGCCGCGCAGTTTCCTCAAGACGCACCGGTATGGCCTTGGATAAGAGGAGATTTGCTTTCCTAATCATTTCCTCAGCCTTCGCAATCTTATCCTCAGCGCCAAGAAGAGCACTAGTGGAGGCATCAATTGCACTTCCAACCTCCGCTTCCCTTGTTTCCAAGGATTTCAAGTCAGAAGAGATAGCCTTAGCAGCCTCTTGAGCGGCAAGCCGGGTCTCGTGCTTTTGAGCAATGAGAAGCGCGAGCCGGTCATCAACTAAAGACTCCGGGTCCGAAAGGTGGAGGCGGCGCCATTCCTCCGGATCCTTCTCAAATTCATCCACCAGGAGCTCCAAAGCAGTGGCCTGGTGATACCCCTCAAAGTCCCGAATACTCTCAATATCACGGGAGAGGACCCCCTTTAACCTTGAGAATGGCATAGTTGAACCCTTCAGAACCAGGTCGATAGTCCGCCCTAAGCCTTTATAAAAGTTATCGACCAGGTCACCAATGTAATCGTTTTCGACCTCAGCCACTTCCGGTAAAGAGGCAACCTCGGAATAGTCCACCAGCCTGGTCGACGCCGTCGCAGAAGAAGCAGCGGGGGCACTGACAGCAGCCGGACAAGCCGAGGGCGATCTCGGCAGAGTCCTCATCGAAATCAGAACGCCAGCCATCGCGAAAGAAGGACTAGCAACCACCTCCTGAGTAGCAGGCTCAACCATCAGGGTTGGAGAAGTAGGGCTTGTGATCACCCTCAGCCCCGTACTTGGTAAAATTGTCGGCACCCCACTCGTTGATACAGTTGGGAGTGAGGACACCCCCGGGACTGCCGCCTCCGCAGCTTCTGGCCTTTCGGCTGACTTGGGCCGATAAGAAGGCAGGTCGCCGTACAGCGCATCCAGCATAGCAGCATCAGCCGTGGTCGAAGCGCTCATGTCACCCCTTGACCCTTCGGGGAGATTTCCCAGCTCTCTTGAAGCTGATGCATCTTGAGGCCGAACACCTGTAATAAGACTGCGGTCAGTCGGAACACTACATGCAGAAGAAAACAAGAGGTTACGACAATACCATAAGATGACGTCGCCTCAAACGTCTCGCCAACCACATCAGTCTCCAGGGGCTCCATTGGAAAATTTTTGGCAGAATCAACACGAATAGCCGGCTCGCTTTCGCTTGCCGAGTATCCTGTGGACCACCCGATAGAGCTCGATGCCTCAGGACTTCCTTTAGAAGTCCCAGCGCCCGAAGGACCGATGTCAGCCACATCACCTCCGGACTCCTCCGGAAAGGCACAGGAACCAGCTTCAGCTCCATAAGTGAATAGGGGATCATAATGTTCCCCTTGTTCTCCAGCTGCCTCAGCTCCTACAATCAAAAAGGATTGATAATAAGTCAATGGGAACGCACAAAAAGGCGTATTATATGGACAAGGTTAATCTTACCCAGACCTGGAGCGAATTCACCACTAGTCGGTTCAGCAACCGACGGTTCAGCTGCTAATGGGGCAGCAGGAGGAATCGCTGTAGAGGGATAACCCTCTACGACAATCGTAGGAGCTTGGCGACGGGGCTTCTTCGCCAATGATTTCCTACGAGAGCTACCTGCCCGCTTTCTCTTGAAGTGGACGTCAGAATCCTCTTCTTCCACTTCTCCCGCACGTCGTGGGGAAGATGTTCCCACCACACCAGAGCCAGCCGCATGAGTATCAGCTCCCATCCCCGCCTCGAAGCGAGGACTCCCTGCATCAGAAGCCTCGCTATCATCTACAGCGATAAAGTCCTCTAAGCTGGGGACACGAACCCGTTTACCTTCCTTTCTCTCAGAAGCCTTCCGCTTCAGTCGATGAGAGATTAACTTCACACCCGAACGGTTGGCATTGAATCCAGGAGGTGTGGAGTTGGAAGCCGCATACCATTAGCAAAAGCACAGGGTCGTCAGAAGGTTGGGATCCTTCAACGGCGTGCGCAGCCACGCCCCAGTGCCGCCCGCAGTAAAGAATCGCCAGGCATGGGCCCCATCGATGAGACTCCCCATGAAGGCTAAATCGAGATTGGGGTTGCCCACATACAGCTGGTCGTACCCAAACTGTCGAGCAAACCGGCTTGGGATGTAAGGTTCTAAATAGCAGACATCCCCGCTTCTATACAATAAATGTGAGGGCCAGATGCTGACCAGCCACTCAAAAATTCCCCGACTCATGGGAGACCGTCCTGACTCCGCATCTCAGAATTCCTCGTCGTACCCTGCGCCCCGAATGCGAGGAAAACAGCGGAATAAGTTGTAAGCGTCATGACGACGCACTAACTTGCGGGCCTCGGCCACGTAGGTCTTCAGCCAGGAACATCCTTCGAATCGGCGGAGAAGAGCCATTCGAACACCTTGCGGAGGGACCTCTCCAGCTTCAATCAAAGAAGGGCAGTGCAAGGCAAACCATGCCATTAAGTACGTGTATGGCAGACCCACCCTAGGATTGGGTCCATCACAAGGCAGGATGGCACTCTTCCCACGCCTCGTCGCCGGTGGCCTGCAGAAAGCCTTCGTTAATGCGCGAAGGCCTCTTTGAATACAGCACACCATGGCCGGAAGGAGACCCAGATGGTGGCCATGGACTAAGCGAACGGCAGGCAGCAAAACATTCGGGTGGACGATGTCACCCGAGGAAGATGGCACTACGCATTTCTTCAACCAGACGGTTAAGAAACCGGCCAACAGTGCCTTCCGGGACATCGGCTGACGAGCCTGATGGTGAAAGCTCCGAAGGACCTCACCCTTCTTACAGGGACCATCGTCTTCTGTCACGACAATATCCCTTTGGAGGCATACCTCCATCCGTTCAAAAATGTCGCCATCTGCGACTCCACAATGAGCTGCCTCAGGAGCATTCTTCATATCTGGGAATAGGTAACTCCCCCAGTTCTTCAAGCTCTTCGAGCTACCCTTGCTGCCACCATGGATGCTGGAACAAATGTGCAAATGGCACATTAACTCCCGATAAGTCTCAAATAAAGCAGGCTCCTGCTTCTCCAGAAGAGCCAACTCCGTCTCGCATGGAAAGTACTCTTCATACGGGAGAGACCCGAAAGGCAGGGCAGAGATTTCCCTCATCTCGTGCAAGGTCATGCCCAACTCGCCAACTAGGGTGAAGAAGGTCCCCGAAGCTGGGCAATATAACTCAAGGATGGCGTAGAAGCACGCCACCTTCATATCAATGCCGCAGCAGGTCGCCCTTACGGCCTCATAGAGGTTTAACCCCTCCAAGTCCTCCTCGAAGTGAGCGAGGATATAGTTGGTCAAGTCCGCCCACCATGTCTTTGGGGGATGAACCCAACCGGGAGTCCTGAAGTCAGTGGCAGGATAGTTTCCATCAACTGCGCAGAATTGGGTGCCAAAGGTTTGCGCCACAGCCGGATTCTCTCCTACCGGAAGTTCCCGCGACACGTTTCCAGGATATAGGCCTATTATGTTGTGAGGAGGGCCCGCCCTTGAAAAACTAGGAGACTGAGATTTCAATCTCCCGACATGGACGGACTCGACACTTCGGCTCACGCCCCATGCCATCTTCCGAGCCTGAGTTACACACTCAAAAGAAGACAAAGGAAAGTGCCGCTTGTTAGACGGAAGATAAAACTTCTCGCCATCCAACTCGAAGATCCACTGTCCCTCGCCTGCCTGCAATTGGCGATCAGGATCGGGCGCGGCATCTCCGACATGAAATTGGGCTTTTTATAAGTCCGACGGTCGATGTCTTCGAGAGGAGCGGTGGTTAGAATACTCCTCATGGTGAGCGGGTCTCCACCATGGATAAGCGTGTCCCGGACGACGAAACTCCGCTCACTAAAGAGAGAAGCCTGGCCATAGAATTGAAGGCTGATGTTGCCATCCGTTCGGCTGGTCATCCCAAACAGACTATTCAAGGGACCAGGGGTGTAAGGCACTGTAAGAAAGAAAAGGGAAGAGAACTATGATTAGTTCAACAATCAAGCAGACATGGAGATATAAGATTCACCAAGGCATAGCCTCGCCCCGTGAGCAAGGCCAGTAAGGCGACAGCCTCGACAAAGCTTGATCTCGCAGACAAATCTACATTTTGCAGAAAACGTCTAAGTACCAACTTCGCTTAAGTAGGAAGTGGTATAGCCCTAAGGGCTGACGTCACCAAGAGGGCACTATGGTCAAGAGTCATCCTTCGTGGCCATGACTGAAGGGACAGACCCGAGTCCTGTTCCTCAAACAGGACGAAGACAGCCCAAGTAATGGCTTCGTACGGAAGCCTAAAGAAGAACTGTTCAGTTCTTAATTCCCTGTACAAGGAAGATAGAGAAAATCAGGGAAACGAGTTCCCTAATGAGAACAGACCATATTCCATCGTCCTGATAAGCCAAATACTGGCTTTAAAAGAGAAAGACCGCAGTCTCTAATTAGGAGAGAAAGTCTCTTACCGGCGATTGGTCGCTCGATGACCAGAGGAGGAGGACCCTCCGTTGCAGAAGTCGCCACTTCTTTCCCCGCTCGTCTTTTGGGCGCCATTGAAGAGCTGCAAGAGTTCTCAAAGTTCTCTGAACGAAGAAGGAAGAGGAAGAGGGAAAGTCAAGATATTTCTCTGAAAAAGGAGATCTTTTCCTGCTCAGCCCGATCGGGTTTTTATAGGCCAATCAGCGCCTGAAACGAGGCCTCGAAAAGGGCGTACGCCGCCGCTTCGAATTAATTCGAAGCGCCACCCGAAGCGCCTTCCCGAGAAGCGCTGTTTCGATCCCACTAAGGGTTAACTTCGCCCTGGCTTAAAATGCGGACTTCGCGCAATCCTTCAGGGACTTCGCCGAAAGGCTTATCTTAGCCCCCTAAAAAGGCGCTGTTCGCGGGACATGCCAGTTTCGCGAAGTTCATTTAAAGAAGGGACTATGTCCTTAACTCCGCATACAGTTTAGCTCCGCTATAGCCAAGTTTTCAATGAAAGCAAGCAAAGATCAGATAATCAAGAGATGAACTTTCATTGATTTAAAAGGAAGAGTACAATGATATTACATCAAAGTTGTGTTTCATACAACACATTCAGTGGTTCGACAGGGTCATTTGCGCAAAAAGCATACAAGCGGTTTTATCTGCTTCTAAGTCAGATCGACTGGACACGAAAGGCCTTCCTCCTGCACAAGGCCGTAACAAGTTGTGTCACGGAGACACGGCCATTATTCTCCACAAAAAAAATGGCAGATTTTGCCACTAGAAAGCGAGGTCATCTTTGTTGAAGCCTGGCAATAAAACTTATCGCCGCCAACACGTCAGACCACCTATAATGGGAATTGGCACTGATATCAGTGGTCTGACAGGTGTGATGCCCGCCTTCCCGAAGTGGATCAGCCCTGACAGAGGCCACCAAAGTTGAGAGTTGGCAATGATGCCAGTGATCTCACAGGTGACACCCACCTTCCCGAAATGGATCACCCCCGACAAAGCGGCTACCAGCCTCACCTCAGAACGAATCATCTCGTATAAGAGGCTGCCAATAGCCTCTCGGACACGCACCCGCTGCCCCGAATTGTTCCTCCTGCTTAAAAGTAAAGCTTCAACCGGGGAAGCATAAGACAATTTTATGGTTCCTTCCATCAAGTCACAAGATTGGCGAACATAGCCCACTGCAAGGCAAAACGGAACAGATTAGCAACTAAGCACAGGAGAGGCTACAAAAGAACTAAGCCAAATCTTTTGGGTCGAAACGATCCAGTTTCAGTAAAGCAGAGGATAAGCCTCGCTTGCACAGCACTGATGAGCTGGCTCAACAAACGTCAAGTCCTAGCCTCGCCTATATGGCTAAGCCAGACTGACCCTGTGGGACACAGTTTTAGCTCTGCCTATATGGCAAGACTGGTTCAACTTTGAAGAAACCAAGTCCCAAGTTCTGCCTGTGCAGCGGACTTAATGTGCAGTGATCTTCCTCTGATCAAGTCAAAAATGATAGCTTCGCTGGGAAGCTATGCCAAAATCCTTCTCTGCAGATCAGTTAAATGGAGAACAAGGGAAGCTAATCCCTGAAGCAGCTGCTGAAGATGAATCAAGGGAGATGAATTCCCTAAAATCGGTGAAGTCGTTAAATGATCAAGACTTACCGATCCTTGGCCGGATAATGACCAGAGTGGGCATTCCCACTAATTCAGAGATCTGAGTATCTCTTTTAAACCAAGAGAAGAGGAGAGAGGCAAAGCACTTCTCTTCAGAGGACCTCAAGTGTCCTATTTATAGGCCCCATGGCCTGAGCACTCCTGCCTCAAGCGTGGAAACACGAGCGCATTTAAGGCATTTACTGCGCCTTGAGAACAGGGACGGTTTCCCCTTGGAACTGTGCGAAGGGAGAAACGTCTCCCTCACAAAGGCACTTATTACGCCTTGAAGAAAGGGAATATCCTCCCTTAGAAACGTGCAAATCGGAGAATATCTTCCTCGATCAGCACAAAGAAAGGAGTAATCCTCCTCGTAACTGGCCCACGGCAGTTGGCCTCGGGAAAGCGACAGATGTTCCAGAGCGAACTTATCTAGCTGCGAAGCTACCCAGACGCGAGTCTACATGATTCCTCGGCGAATCTACATCCCAAAGCAGGATTCAAAGCGAAGCTGAACTCAACCATCATGGCGACGTTCATTCTCCATACACCACCGATCAAAGCAGTTCAAAGTGTTTCGAAGTCTGAGCTATTGCAGACTTTCGAAAACTTTGAAGGGGGTCTTGTTGACACTTAAAAAAGACAAGATTCTTGTTGGTCCGAACAAATGTCTAAAACTTGTTGACATTTATAAAAGACAAGTGACAGACGAGCTGAAGACCAGTTTTCACCCATCTCCGAGGGATAAGGAAGCAACTTGGACTCCACTGATCCAGCAAGCAGACAGTGAACCCGGATTGTTTCTAAACAGACCTCAGCAGGTCTAAGGTGCTAACACTTAGCATCGCATGAGCCCAAAGGGATAGCCTCGCTTGAGAGGCTAATATCACCCAACTTCGCCATGAAGCCATTCGAAGCCTCGCCAAGAAGCTGACTCGCAAACTTCGCCACAGAGGACTTCCAGCTCCGCCAAAGGGTTTCTTTCGGACTTCGCCAAAAGCTGCCTCTAGCCCCGCTACGAGCTCAATGCGGACAGCGCCGCTATGAATCTACTATGGTTAACCTTTGACCAATCAAATCTCCGGATGAGATCGGATCCAATCAGATCAAATCCAATCAGAGATCAAATATGGCAGTTGATTGCCGCAATCTCTTGACTCTTCTAAAAATGAGTAAGAAGATCAGGGGAAATCCTCCAATGATATGGAAAGGATCAAAACAGATCGAGAAGGTCCACCGACCTGCCAATTCTAGCTTCGCAGAAGCTGATCCTAGCCTCGCAGCAAGGCTACTTTCCAGATTCAAACAGATTCGATTCAATCTGTTTCCATATTTTCAAGGGACGATTATACCCTTGCTCTCCTTATAAATAGCCCACCAGGGACACAAGGAGAAAAGACCACGAAAAAAGAGAGAAGACTCCACAAGCAGAGACTTCTTCACAAAGCACCGTGCGCTCTCGAATTCAGAGACCTTTTAGAGAATTGCTTTCTCTAACCAGGGTGTTGATACCCTAACATCGTCCTTCTTCTCAAGGAATCTCCGGAACCAGGCGAGAAGGAATTCCTAATTGAAGGCGGTTTTGAGAAGCAGCAAGAGGGTTCTACCAACCTTCTGTTCTCTGATTCCCCGAACCAGGCGAGAAGGGAATCTCATCGCTCGCATCGTCAAAGGGACAAAGTGGTCGCGCGCTGACTAGACTCCTATCGGCACACTTCTCCAGAATCTCTGAGGAGATCTACTTGTAATCTTTTTAAGAATACTTGTAATTTAGCTCCTCAAACTTTTTATTGTAAGTTTTTCCCCTTTGCAAACATAATGGAAAACAGCTATGTCGACGACATTGCTGTCAAAAGCCGCAATAAGAATGACCATCTTCGTGACTTGAGAACGATGTTCGACATAATGCGGGCTCATCAACTGAAAATGAATTCGACAAAATCCTTCTTGGGAGTTTCGAGTGGCAAGTTCCTTGGGTTTATCGTTACATCACAAGGAATTCATCTTGACCCAGACAAGGTCAAAGCCATTCAGAGCATGCATCCACCGAGAAATCTCAAAGAGCTTAGAGGCTTGCAAGGCAGACTGGCTTATATTAGATGATTCATCGCAAACCTCTCAGGCCGCTTTCAGCCGTTCACCCGACTCATGAAAAAGGGTGCTTCCTTTGTATGGGATCAAGCTTGTCAGGGAGCTTATGAAGACATCAAGAGATATCTCACAAAACCTCCAGTCTTAGTGGCTCCCACATCAGGGAAACCATTCTTGCTTTATGTGAAAGCTATGGACCATTCTCTTGGTGCCCTCCTTGCTCAAAAGGACGACAATGGTCACGAGCAGGCTATTTATTATCTGAGCAGGACTCTGATAGGGGCGGAATCTCGCTATAATCCTATCGAGAAGGAGTGCTTAGCTCTTGTCTTTGCCGTTCAGAAGACACGACATTATTTGGTTGGCCAAACCATACATGTCATCTCCAGAGTGAATCCTTTGCGCCTTCTCATGACGAAGCCAGGATCATTGAATTCAAGATTAGCTAAATGGGCACTCCTTTTGTCTCAATACGACATGACCTTTATCCCTCAAAAGGCGGTTAAAGGCCAGGCCCTTGCAGAGTTCTTGGCTGCTCATCCAGTCTCGGAAAACTTAAAACTTCACGAAGATATTCCAGATGAAGTCTTCGAGTACAATGTAACTTCAGAGGATGAAGTGGGGCAGATGTTCTTCGATGGAGCATCACGAATAGGTCCTAAGGGCAGGATCATCGCCGGCGTGGGGGTTGTGTTTATCTCTCCACAAAATCACGTCCTTCCTAGAGCATTCTCTCTGACGGAGTCATGCTCCAACAATGCAGCGGAATATAACGCTTTACTCATTGGTCTTCAGCTCGCCTACGGAATGGGGGTATGCTACCTCGAAGCTTACGGTGATTCAAAACTGATTATCAATCAGATTAAAGGCGAATATGAGGTCCGCCACGAAGACTTGATGCCTTATTATCATACATCCATCGAATTGGCTAATCTGTTTGATGGTTTTTACATCGGGTACGTGTCTCGATCTCAAAATACCAAGGCGGACGCTCTTGCTGCATTAGCAACAACATTAGCCTTACCGGTCGACACCGAGTATCACCTCACAGTGGCAACTCGACACCTTGTATGCTCTAAGCATATGTTAAAAACCCGAGAAGTCTATAATGTCTCCACAGATCTTGAGCCGAGAGATTGACGATTTCCTCTCATCGACTATGCCTTACATGGTCTGCTGCCAAACGATCCTAAAGAAGCGACATCCATCAGACGAAGGTCTCTCCGTTTCTACTACGATCCAATTATGAAGACACTTTACCGTCGTTCATATGACGATGTCCTCCTCCGTTGCCTTTCCAATTCAGAGGCGCAGGAAGTGCTTAAAGAAGCACACGACGGCATTTGCGGAGCTCATCAGCTAGGTCCAAAACTTAAAGACAGATTGCATAGGCTTGGATACTATTGGCCAACCATGATAGCCGATGCCATCCAATATGCACGGAGGTGTAAAGCGTGCCAGATTCATGCGGACTTCATACACCAACCCTCAGAGTTACTCTACCCAACTGTTGCTTCATGGCCATTTGAAGCATGGGGAATCGATGTCGTAGGGCCAATCAGCCCCTCTTCGACAAGAGGATACCGGTTTATCCTGGCAATAACCGATTACTTTTCAAAGTGGACAGAAGCCATACCACTGGTAGAAGTCAAAACTTCTAACATGGTGAATTTCATCAAACACCATGTCATCCATCGATTTGGTGTCCCTAGGCGGATCATCCATGATAACGGTCCCCAATTCATAAGCCAAGTATTCTATCGGTTCTGCGATAAATACCGAATTCAGAATGTGGCTTCAACTGCCTATAACCCCGCCGCTAATGGCTTGGCGGAAGCATTCAACAAAACAATCATCAAGTTACTCAAGAAGTTCGTCTTCTCGAATAAGCGAGATTGGGACGAAAAGCTTGATGAATGTCTTTGGGCCTACCGAACCACGGTTCGGGCCCCCACAGGCAATACGCCTTTTTCCCTGGTGTACGGGTATGAAGCAGTCATACCATTGGAGATTCAGATGCCGTCATTACGAGTCGCTTTAATGACTAAGATCACATCAGAGGACAATGATCAGTTGTGCCTTCAAGAGCTCGAAGCCCTAGATGAGAAGCGACTACAAGCTCAGCAACACATCGAGTTGTATCAAGCTCGAATCTCAAAAGCCTTCAATAAAAAGGTCAAACAGAGAATCTTTCAGAAGGGAGATTTGGTTTTAGCCGTCAGACGACCAATAATTATGACGCACAAAACCAAAGGCAAGTTTCAGCCTAAATGGGAAGGACCGTTTGTAATAGAAACAGTCTATTCAGACGGAGCATATCGCCTTATGACGTCAGATGGCGATTTACTCATGATGCCGATCAATGGCAAGTTCTTAAAGAAGTATTATCCTTAATTAAGGATCCTTCTCATGATCAAATTAACACTTCACCTCTGATCAATACCTTCACATCCAAGGTACACGCAAGGAGAGCCTCTCTCTTCCTCCAAACGAGATCATGCAACCATAAACCAGTAGGAACTTGGTCATACATTGTTTATCTCAAAGGAGAATCAAGGTTACACATACGTTAACCAAATGATTCAATATCCTTAACGGTTAAGGATGGAGGAAAATGTTGGCCTTTAAGCCCAACATAAGTCCTCGACAACTCATCATGCTGAGGAGAATAGCATGGCTAGCCTGACTCAAACGGTAGTTGGTAAAGGCATATCAAACCCGTTGACAGCTGGGGATTTGCTAAAAATCCTAAGGGACCTGTTCCCATTTGATTCCCTCTCCAAAATCACTTACCAATTCTCATCCATAGAATGGTAAGACCACATATACAGATTTTTCCATCTATTTCGCTGTTACGTTAACATTAAACCTATGACAGTGATCTCCTCGTTTTTCGCAATAAAAATGAGACTTTTTTTCAAATTCCATCAAATTTTGAGCTTGGTGGCTTCTCAACCGGTTATGTCATTGCGACCTCTGAACTAGCAGATAGCCAAGTCTCAATTTCGAGCCTGTTGACATTTACAAAAGACAGGTCTCACCTTTTAGTCCGTCAAGGGCTAATTTTGAGCTTGGTGGCTTCTCAACCGGTTATGTCATTGCGACCTCTGAACTGGCAAATAGCCAAGTCTCAATTTCGAGCTTGTTGACATTTACAAAAGACAAGTCTCAATTTCGAGCCTGTTGACATTTACAAAAGACAGGTCTCACCTTTTAGTCCGTCAAGGATTAATTTTGAGTTTTGTGGCTTCTCAACCAGTTATGTCATTGCGACTTCTGAACTGGCAGATAGCCAAGTCTCAATTTCGAGCTTGTTGACATTTACAAAAGACAAGTCTCAATTTCGAGCCTGTTGACATTTACAAAAGACATGTCTCACCTTTTAGTCCGTCAAGGACTAATTTTGAGCTTGGTGGCTTCTCAACCGGTTATGTCATTGCGACCTCTGAACTGGCAGATAGCTAAGTCTCAATTTCGAGCTTGTTGACATTTACAAAAGACAAGTCTCAATTTCGAGCCTGTTGACATTTACAAAAGACAGGTCTCACCTTTTAGTCCGTCAAGGACTAATTTTGAGCTTGGTGGCTTCTCAACCGGTTATGTCATTGCGACCTCTGAACTGGCAGATAGCCAAGTCTCAATTTCGAGCTTGTTGACATTTACAAAAGACAAGTCTCAATTTCGAGCCTATTGACATTTACAAAAGACAGGTCTCACCTTTTAGTCCGTCAAGGACTAATTTTGAGCTTGGTGGCTTCTCAACCGGTTATGTCATTGCGACCTCTGAACTGGCAGATAGCCAAGTCTCAATTTCGAGCTTGTTGACATTTACAAAAGACAAGTCTCAATTTTGAGCCTGTTGATATTTACAAAAGACAGGTCTCACCTTTTAGTCCGTCAAGGACTAACTTTGAGCTTGGAGGCTTCTCAACCGGTTATGTCATTGCGACCTCTGAACCGGTAGATAGCCAAGACTCAATTTCGAGCCTTTTGACATTTACAAAGACAGGTCTCACCTTTTAGTCCGTCAAGGGCTAATTTTGAGCTTGGTGGCTTCTCAACCGGTTATGTCATTGCGACCTCTGAACTGGCAGATAGCCAAGTCTCAATTTCGGGCTTGTTGACATTTATAAAAGACAAGTCTCAATTTCGAGCCTGTTGACATTTACAAAAGGCAGGTCTCACCTTTTAGTCCGTCAAGGACTAATTTTGAGCTTGGTGGCTTCTCAACCGGTTATGTCATTGCTGCCTCTGAACTAGCAGATAGCCAAGTCTCAATTTCGAGCTTGTAGACATTTACAAAAGACAAGTCTCAATTTCGAGCCTGTTGATATTTACAAAAGACAGGTCTCACCTTTTAGTCCGTCAAGGACTAACTTCGAGCTTGGTGGCTTCTCAACCGGTTATGTCATTGCGACCTCTGAACCGGCAGAAAGACAAGTCTCACCTTTTCAGTCCGTCAAGGACTACTTTCGAGCTTGGTGGCTTCTCAACCGGTTACGTCATTGCGACCTCTGAACCGGCACATAGCCAAGTCTCATTATTCAGTCCGGTAAGGACTATTTTATCAAATGGCTGCAATACAATTTGGAAGCGACAATTCAAAAGATAAAACAAGTTGGAAATACGACAGGGGAGTCAAAACAAAATTACTTTCATTGATTCCGAAAAGAAGGGATACATTAAGGCACATATATTACAAGCTATAAGGGTGCTTCATAAGATTTGATCCGTTCTTCAAGAAAGGCCAGCCTTGTCTTCCTATCATCAGCAACCCGGACAAGCGCCTGCGATCTTAGCTCAGCCTCATTAAAGCTCGCTGTCTGAGCCATGCGAGCTTCAACCTCAACCAAGGTTGCCCTCTGAGCTAACTCCCGCCGCGAGAGTTCGTCACTCTGAGCCTTAAGTTGCTCAAGCCGCCCAGCCTCTTCAAGACGCGCTAGTTCAGCCTTGGATAAAAGAAGATTTGCCTTCCTGATCATCTCCTTGGCCTTTTCAATTTTATCTTCAGCGTCAAGAAGAGCACTGTTAGAAGCATCTATGACGTCCCCGAGCTCTACCTTCCTTGTTTCCAAGGACTTCAAGTCAGAAGAAATGGCCTCCGTAATCCTTCCATAATGGCAGATGGTGCCACCAGGAAGTTAAACCTTCCGTAATCAAAATTGGCGAAGGACCGATTGCCACAAGAAGGCTGGATCTTCTTTGATGAAAATTGGCAATAAAGGATCCGAGACCTTACAGGTGATGTCTGCTTTCCCGAAGTGGATCATCTCGGATAAGCGACTACCAGCCTCGCCTCAAAGTGGATCATCTCGGATAAGCGACTGCCAACCTCTTCTGGGAACATACATCAGTTGCCCCAGTTTGTTCCTCCTGCTTAGGATTAAAGTTTCAACCGGAAAAGCAAGAGGCAACTTCCTGGTCTCTTTCATCAAGTCACAAGATTGGCGAACATAGCTCACTGCGATGCAAACTGAAACAAGTTAGCAGTAAGTCAAAGGAAAAGCTGCAAAAATGCTAAGTCAAATTTTTTGGGGCGAAGCAATTTATATCCGATTCAGTTAAGGATTAATTTCAGTAAAGCAGAGGATAGCCTCGCTTGCACAGGGATGATGGGCTAGCTCAGAATAAGCCAAGTCCTAGCCTCGCCTATATGGCTAAGCCAGACTGACCCTGAGGGACGCAGTCTTAGCCCCACCGATATGGCAAGAGTGGCTCAACCTTGGAGAGACTAAGTCCAAAGTTTTGCCTAAATGGCGAACTTAACACACATGCAATGATCTTTCTTTGATCAAGTCAAAATGATAGCTTCGCTGGAAAGCTGGGCTGAAACCTTTCTCTACAGATCAGTCAGATACGAAATGAAGAACAAGGGAAATCAATCCCTGAAGCAGTTGATAAAGCTAAATTAAGGGAGATAAACTCCCTAAAAGTTATCAGTTCATTGGTAAAGTCTCTGGATGACTGAGACTTACCGGTCCTTGGCCGGGTAATAACCAGAGTGGGCATCCCCACTAGTTCAGAGATCTGAGTATCTCTCTCCAATAATCAAGAGAAGAGAAGAGCAGACCACTTCTCTTCAGTGGACCTCAGGTGTCCTATTTATAGGCCTCATGGCCTGAGCACTGCCGCTTTAAGCATGGAAGCGCGAGCGGATTTAAGGCATTTATTGAGCCTTGAAAAAGGGAACGGTTTCCCTCGAAACCGTGCAAGGAAGAAATGATCTCCTTCATTAAGGCATTTATTAAGCCTTGAGAAAGGGAATATTCTCCCTCGGAGGCGCACAAAGGAGGAATAATCTCCCTCGATTAATGCAAGAGAGCTTATTTTAACCTCGAAAAAGGAGCAATCCTTCTCGTAACTGCCGAAAGCAGTTGGCCTCGGGAAAGGGAAGATATTCCAAAGCGAACCTATTCCGGAATGCTCGGACGCGAAGCTACCCAGACGCGAAGCTACTCAGAGTCGCGAATCTATATGATTCTTTGGCGAATCTATCCCAAAGCAGGATTAAAAGCAAAGCTGAATTCAACCACCATGGCGACGTTCGTACTTCACATACCATCAATCAAAGCAATTCAAAGTATTTCGAAGTCTGAGCCATTGCAGGCTTTCGAAAACTTTGAAGGGGGTCTTGTTGACACTCTAAAAAAGATAAGATTCTGACTGGCCTGAACAATGTCTAAACTTGTTGATATTTACAAAAGAGAAGTGAAAGATAGGCTGATTGGTCCGAACAATGTCTAAACTTGTCGACATTTACAAAAGACAAGCGATAGACAAGCTGACGACCAGTTCTGTACTTGTTGACATTTACAAAAGACAAGTGACAGATAAGCTGACGACCAGTTCTCACCCATCTCCGAGGGACAAGGAAGCAAATTGGACTCTACTGATCAGATAGTAAGCCTAGATTGTCTCTAAACAGACCTCAGCAGGTCTAAGATGCTAGTACTTAGCATCACATGAGCCCAAAGAGACAGCCTCGCCAGAGAGGCTAAGATCATCCAACTTCTCCTTGAAGCTATTTACAACTCCGTCAGGAAGCTAACTTACAGCTTCGCCGGAAGTGCTCAGTTAACTCCGCAGAGAGAGTTAACTTCGCTTGAAGCCACACGCGACCGCGCAGAAGGATGTTCAGTAGCTTCGCCACAGACGATATCTAGCTCCGCTGAAGAGCTATTTTCTGACTTCGCCAGATGTTCCTTCCAGCTCCGCTGCGAGCTCGATGCGGGCAGCGTCGCTGCGGGTCTGCTATGGTCAACCTTTGACCAATTAAATCTCCAGATGAGATCAAATCTAATCGAATCAAGATCAAATCCAATCAGGATCAAATCTGAGATTAAATTTGGCAGTTGATTGCCATAATCTCTTGACTCTCCTAAAACGAGTAAGAGGATCAGGGGAGATCTTCCAACTATATGAAAAGAATCAAAACAGATCAAGAGGATCAACCGACCTGCTACTTCTAGCTTCGCAGAAGCTGATCCTAGCCTCGCGGCGAGGCTACTTTCCAGATTTAAACAGATTTGATTCAATCTGTTTCTATATTTTCAAGGGATAATTATACCTTTGCTCTCCCTATAAATAGCCCACCAGGGACACAAGGAGAGGGATCTTAGGAGAGACGGCACGGAACCCCTGCGTACGAAGACCTCCCACACACGCAAAGACTTCTTCTGGACGACTTCACGGGAAGAGACGGCAGACTTCTCGAGAGGACGCACCGCGCGTACAAACAGAGATCTATTCTCTTGAATTCAGAGACTTTTAGAGAGCTGCTTCTCTAATCAGGGTGCTGATACCCTAATACCTCCCTTCTTCTCAAGGAATCTCCAAAACCAGGCGAGAAGGAATTCCGAAGTGAAGGCGGTTTTGAGAAGTAACAAGAGGGTTCTACCAACCTTCTGTTCTCCGATTCCCCGAACCAGGCGAGAAGGGAATCTCATCGCTCGCATCGTCAAAGGGACAAAGTGGTCGCGCGCTGACCAGACTCCTATCAGCACACTTCTCCAGAATCTCTGAGGAGATCTACTTGTAATCTTCTGTATTACTTGTAATTTAGCTCCTCAACTTCTTTTTTTTTGTAAGTTTTCTCCCTTTGCAAATCAATGGAAAACAATTGGTTTTTGGCTAAGTACCCATCCCTATAAGTGTAGAGGTGATTGTTGTTGTGCCTTACCTCTTATGTAGAGGTTGTGTTTGTTGGAGAGAGGAGTTGTGTACTCCTAGTTTGTATTACCCAAATCCTCAGTGGAGGTTCCCTGTGTGGGAAGTCATGTGTGGACGATTTAGTGAAAATCCTTCTGTGTGAAGGCGGGGACGTAGAGTTGGGTGCTCAAACCTCGAAACATATCTTTGTGTTTGCGGTTGATCCACTATCTCTTAACTCTCTCTCTTATTTACCTTGCATTGCATCATATTCATATCTTATTACTTGGTATTGTTTGTGTGTCATACTTGTGTTGAACCAAGAGAGCTTTATATAGCACATCAGCTCTTATTTAGAGGAATTTAGAGGAGATAGTCCACAGCCCGTCACCGGGAATTTGGCTACACTCTTTAGTTACCCTAAGTGTGTTGCATTTTGTTTTTAATTCTGCATCATTTGTCATTAGATTAGCCATACACCTATTCACCCTCCTCTAGGTGTACTTACAATTGGTATCAAAGCCTACGCTCCTGATATTAGGTTTAACCACTTAGGAGTGAGTCTTGGCTTGCTAATCTATATTTATATTTGCTCACATACTTGTTTACACACACTCATGGATTACCTTGCCCCTCCTATATTTGATGTTTCTAACATCGATATGTGAAAGTTTAGAATGAGTGCTTACTTAAAAACCCTAGGCTTGCATGTTTACCTTGCCGCTGCCAAGAAATCTTATCTTGGTAATAGCAAGCATATAGAGGCCAATGCACAAGCCCTAGAGGCACTTAGATGCACTCTTAGTAAAAAACATTTATCTATTGTTTCTCATTGTGACTCCGTTTTTGCAGTGTGGAACACTTTGACCTCTCCCGCGCTTCAAACGACGAAATATGTGGAGGAGAAATCTAGTGGAGAATCCCAACAAGGTTGCTATATGGTCCAAGGGAATGACTCCCTTGAGGTACATTCGGAAACTCATCTAGATGATTGTGCTAGTTCTTCAAGTGATGATTATGTTGATGCTGATGCATTAATTGTAAAACTATCTCTTGTGTGTGAAAATTTGCTAGAAAAATACTAAGTTTTGAAAAAGAAAAGTATTAAGTTGAATAAAGAAAATAAGTGATATTCTCATTGATCACCCATTCGCCATCATCCTCAATGGGATTGTTACATTCAGGATCGTTTAAATACACTACAATTGGTTTGAAAGCAAAAGTAGTTGACGTGTCTTCTTCTGACTCTGAATCCATTTCATTGCCTCTATCGTCATCTTTAAGTAACGATTCTTTTGTTATTTTATTGGCTTCCTGGTAGAGGAGAGCATCAGTAAAGTAGTTTTCAACACCCTTGAGCGGCTGCTTTTCAGCAAACACCATTCGCACCGTTGCATTATTATCTACATACTTGAAGCACTGATGCAGAGTGAAAGGAACAATCTAATTAGCGTGAATTTAAAGTCACCAATAGATTGTATGACGTGTCAGCATCGATGACGTAACACGTTACTTCTGATTTTAGATCTCCAATTCGACAGCGAAGCCCAATCTTTCCTAATGGATGACTACTATCGGCATTGAAACCATATATCGTAGTAGTCGTCACTGACAATCTATTCAGCGGTATCCCAAGGAAGTAGAGGAGCCTTTTAGGGATGATGCTGAGTGCAGACCCTGGATCAACGTGTATCCTCTCAATGCATGTCGGCTCTATGTATCTAGTATAATACAAGGGTCGGTCATGTTTATTGTCTTTGAGGAGCATGTCCTCAGCAGTGATGGTGATGGCAGGCATTTTTGGTTGTATATTATGACATTCAGGGCACAAGGGTTGACTGTTATCTTCAGAGGCCTCTGGCATATGTATCAGAAATGACTCTGAATTAGCCAGCGCGTCCCTGAGTGCCTCTCTTGTCTTTTTTAAGAGGCGAAGCAGCTCGTGTACAGTGATCTGAGCTGAAATATTGGCTAATTGTGCCAATATATCAAAGCGAAAAGGGGCATCAAGTCCTGGACTAGAAGTTTTCTACAACACTCGGTCAAATTAGACTTCTCTCTTCTTTTCCTTTCCTGGTGCAGGAGCTGAAGCTGAAATAGATACTTCCCCTGACATCGTTGGCTATTGTGTCTCGTCAGTGGTCTTCTCATACTGTCTCGGTAGGATTTCTCAGACCGAGTACTTGTTGGTTGAGGTGCAACATCCTGTGTTGCCAAAGCATGCTTCTCGTCTTCAGAGTCCCTGAGAGAAGGTACTGTTATATTATCATCATCTGGCAAGACAGAGACGACATTGCAGAATTTTCCCTTGAGCT
Organism: Agave tequilana; assembly: GCA_038442645.1. Classification (NCBI taxonomy): domain Eukaryota; kingdom Viridiplantae; phylum Streptophyta; class Magnoliopsida; order Asparagales; family Asparagaceae; genus Agave; species Agave tequilana. Next base: position 70,000 of record JAVJIF010009455.1, read on the forward strand.
TGGGTTCTTTCGAGTCCCATTGCTCATCTTTGGCAAGATCCGGGTGCACCCACATGATTTCGTCGGACTTCATTGTCATTGAAATGAGGCCTTTAGCCTCCTGCTGCTTTACTGAAGGATTACTTACCTCCAGTCGTGCCTCTGGGGTTGAATCATTTCTGTCGGGAACAGTGACCTTTGGAAAAGTGCCGAACTCAAGAGTCACCATGTTCATAGTGACTTTCTTCTGTTCTAATTTCAAAGTCAGAACTCCCGCGTCGATCAGAGCCTGAATTTTATCTTTGAGGATAAAGTATTTGTTGGTAGAATGGTAAATCATCCTATGGAAGAGGCAATGTTAGGATCATTCGTACGTCCCACTTCATTAAGGCGTCGAACCTCTGGAAGCTTCAACTTACCGCCCTTTTGAATCAAGTGAAAAATTATAACCACCTGCTCATCTTTGAAGGAGTACTAATTGGAGGAAACTTGAACTCCTAATTATCGACGCCACTCTTCTTGATTTTTGGTGAAGTTTCTCTTGACAACTCCGCAAACATGGTTTCTTTCCCTTTTGATTGGAAAGACTGTACTACTTCACCACGTCCTTTGTTGTTTACCCCTCATTTTTCCTTAGGCATGGAAGGCTCAAACATTTTAGCTGACTTCTCGGCTATCTCAGCTTGCTCAACAAGCTCTTTCGAAGTGTGGGCCTTAACAGTCCCCATGCGAATCTCTATTTGGTCCAGAAAGGTATGCCTACACGTATGCAATAACAAGGGCAATGGCATCCCTGCTGAACACATCAGAGATAGATTCCTGAATCTCTAAATGTATTCATGAATCGATTCTCCCTTCGTTTGCACTATGGAAAGAAGCTTATTCATGGTTACCTCGGTGTCATTCTCATAGAAGCGAGAAAGGAACTGAGTCTCCAGATCGATTCAAGAATTGATGGAACCGGTAGAAGGCTTCTGAACCAGTCAAAGACCACTCCTTTGAGAGTACCGATAAACAATCTGGTCATGATGGCGTCATCATCTATTACATTACCATTCTGGGACCAGAAGTAATGGATGTGCTGGTTCGGAGAACTCTTGCCATTATATGTATGTAACATAGGAGGCTTAGACTTCGGCGTGTATGGGACCGAATCCCATTCAAGTGGGTAAGGGCGAGTCATCTCTACCTTCTTCAGCTCATCCATCTGAGTTAGGGATGCAATCTGAACCTGGATGCCTTTAATAACCTCGGCATCGATTGAGAAACTTTCCTTCGACTTCTTAGTCTTAGGACATTCATCATCATTATGCTCCTCCTCATTATGGTTGCTCCTGATGTCATTGGTATTCCGGTTGGTCAGGAGTTGAGCTAGCATCTGTTAAATATTGTCCAAAGCTTCTTACTGTGCCCTGGAAATCTGCTTTTATGCCTCCATCTTTTGACAAAGATCATTGTTATTGTCAGTCATATTAGCCGATACTTTGCCTGTCTGCACGGAGCTGACTGTGGCTGAAGAGGCATATCCGCTGATTTCTCCCTCATCATCAGACCATTGGAAGAGATTTTTCAATGGTTCTGGTGACATCATCCCAGTTGAAGAGGATGGTTGTTTGTAATTATAGGGTATTTCTACCCTGGATCTTGTGCCTCAGAACGCACCCTCTTGCCCTACTAAGACTTGGCCCAATCCGGGGCTATAGTTTGAATCTGGAGAACTGAACGAAGGAGAATTAGTATCACGTCTCCACTATCTGGCCCTGAGCAGTCACGTCTCATTCTTATAATGTTGATGGATGCTGAGGGAAGATCTAACACATTTCGTGCTTTATTTTTTTTTGAGGCTTCACAGGGGCTTGAGTCGATAGTCAGTTGAAAGCCAACTGTCGAGCTGGAAGAGTGGTGGGGACTAACCCTAATTGGCAATGAACTGAATGGACCGTCACCAACTGACACCCTGCTTGTTCACAGCGTGGAGGAGAAGTATGGCTTAGTTCTTCACAACAGAACTTCCATTTGTTATTTAAGAACTCTTGTAAATCAGGATTTATTAAGCTTAAGCGGTCTAGTATAGAGACTCGGGGAGGTCGTATACTAGGTTGTTCAAGCTGGAGAACTCTAGCAATGACGTCTCTTTTTTTAACTACAAGTGAAGTTAAAACAACTTCACTTATAGCATTAGCTTCACTCGACGAAGCTAAACTTTTAGCTCCGCCTCCATGTGCGAGCTTAGCGCTAGAAAGCGCTGGGAGTGAAGCTATGATAGCTTTGCTTTACATAGTGGTGCTTTGATTTTCGCGTTGTGGCGAAGATGACTAACACTATACAACGCTTTACTTCTAACCTCGCGGTTAGGAACTTTGCTAGCATCTCTAAGTATTGAAGCTGCATAAGCAACGCTATCAACACTTGGGGGTGCTCCCTTAACTTCACCCAAAGAAGTGAATCTAGCGTTGGAAACAAGCGCTTTCTGGTTATGCGAAGCCAATGAGGCTTCGCCTCTAACTCTGCATTGTACTTCCAATTTAGCCTCGCAGCCAAGGGGACTTTGAGTGCCCCGTGTTGAAGCTGCATAAGCAACGCCATCAACATTTAGAAGCGCTTTGCCCTTTTCTTCACGTGGGAGGCGAGGTTGAGCTTCAACTTCGCATGAAGTTTCAGACAGAGAAACTCTTGGCTTTGCTCTCCAGATTTGCTTACTCTGAGCAGTCCTAGGCTTGCTTGAAACCTGTTTGACTTTGCATGAAATGCCACCATGTTGACATGAAGTCAACTTAACCTCGGTTGGGACTGTGGGGAATTGGAGCGAGGTTCGCTCAACCGCGCGCGCGGTTGACATAGGCTTGGACACAGCCTCAGTTGGAACTGCTTTCTGATCTGTAGTAGTGGAGTTTTAGCTACAGAGACCCTCCTGTGCTTCTGTGCAAGGAGTGCTGGACCACCCCTAGAGAGGAGTTTCTCGAACTTCTCTTGGTCAAAGTGGATGATCAAATTTTCGACAGTGATGGGTTCAGCACTCTGACCATTGCATTGCGAAATCATCTCCTTATTGCGTAAGAAGACTTTAGTCCCCAGTGGAGTCGCCATCTTATTTTTCATTGAAATTGATTAAGCAAAACTTACAAAAAGAGTCGAGGAGAGAAATTACAAGTAATTCTTTATAGAAAGAAAAAGGAAATTACAAATAGATCTCCTCTGAGATTTCTGAGAAAGTATGCCGATGGGAATATGATCAGCGCGCAATCGCTTTATCCCGTTGACGATGCAATCAGTCAGATGTTCAAGCCTTATGGGAGGAATTTTCTTCTCGCTTGTTCCAGAAATCCTCTGAAGATAGAAGACTTAGAGTGTTGGGATCCTGAATGAAAGAGAGTTGAGTCTCTGGAGCTTTGGAAGCAAGAGGACACCTTTGGCTAAAGGTCTCTTATATCTAAAAAATTTTCAGCCCTTATTCCCTCTTGCAAAGGGCTATTTATAGCCAAAAAGGGGTGTAACCGTTCCTTGAATTCAACAAAGCTGAATCAGCCTGTTAGCTTCGCGCTAGGCTTGATATAGCCTGGCGGCGAAGCTAAAGAGGAGCCTGTAGCGAAGCTAGGATGTTGGAACCCACTTGCACGTCTCCACTTATTGTGGGACTAAGTGGGTAGGCATAACTGCCCACTAAAATAACTAACTCCACTATTAGAAGAGGAGTTACAACTGCTAATCCTCCTAGGGGATTTGAGAACGATCAGTGACCTGAAAAAGCTCGTGGCGGAGCTAGATGAGAGCTTCATGCGAAATTCATCTTAAAAGCTTCAGGCAAAGCTATATTCAAGGTCTCAAGTAAGGCTAAAAGTTAGCTCATTTGATGAGCTAGGTGAAGGCGAAGCTAGAAAATTAGCTCAGAGCGGAGCTGGACAAAACTTCAAGCGAAGGTTGAGAGAAAGCTTCAAGCGAAGCTAGAAAGTTAGCTCACAACGGAGCTGGATAAAACTTCAAAGCGAAACTACTATAGAAGCTTCACGCGAAACTAGGATTAGCCCTCTGTGGGGCTGATTGAAGCTTCATGCGAAACTTGTGGCTTGGCCTTTTGACAAGGCCATAAGGTGCTTCAAGCGAAACTAGCCCCTTTGGGCTAATGCGAGGCTAGGTGTTGAACAGACTTAGCCTTATAGGCCTGCTTTGGCCTCTGGAGTAGGCATAAAACTGGTCATCAGCTCGTCCATGACTCTGACTTTTGTAAATATCGCCGACTGTAGGCATCATTCAGACTGGTTGAAGTGCTGCACGGGAGCTTGTCCTTTTGGAGTATAACACCCCGTTCCCGGAATACGTACTTAGTTGCGTATTCAGATTTTTTCGACCGTATTTTTCAATTTGCTTCCTGTATTTGTTTTGTATTATGAATTGTTTATATGAACATTTTGTCTTGGATCCGGATTCTCGGACTCGGATTCAGCCTTAGTCTGAACCGAGGACCCGATCCTAGAGTATTGCTCGGTTTGGACATTCTGGTATTCCGATTTGACCGATTTCAGTTTTAAACATCGTTTTCTAATATTTTAGATTTTCTATGATTTTCTGGAATTTTCCTGAATTAAGTTGAAAATCTTCAAAACGGGTGTCGATCAGTGCCGCTGACCGATTCCCGGATTTTTAATTTACGAAAGGATTGGAATTACTAGAAGGGCCTTTAGGCATTATTTCTTAAAATCATATTTTCTACCTAAATACTTTTTCTGAGTATTTTATGAATTTATGAAAATTCCACCGGAGTCGGTATCGGCCAGTATCGGCGGTTGACTTCCGGATTTTTAATTTGAAAACGGGATTTTATTTCTGAAAACCGATTTCATATTGTTCCTCAGGATGATGTTTTCTACCTCTGGGTATTTTTGGGGATTTTTCTGGAACAGTCGATATTTCGCGGCCATATTATAATATTATTATTTTTTTCCAATCTTTCTTTTCTTTCTTTCTTTCCTTTCTTTTCTCCCACCAACCGCAGCCCACTCCCCTCCACGTGGGCCCGGTCACCTCCCCATCACATCCCCATCACCATCACACTCTCTCTCCTTTCTTTCTCTTTTTCTTTTCTTTTTCCTTTCTTTTCCTTCATTCTCTTCTTCTTCTTCTTCTTCTCCTCCAAGAGAGGCCAGCCCCAACCGGCCATCACCGCCAGCCACCTTCGGCCACCGTCGCCGGCAAGGACCCCATCTCCGGTGGCCGAGCCTCCTCACCAACCACCACCTCCAATTCCTTCCTCCACAAAACCACCACCAAACCCACCTTCTTCCTCTTCATCATCTTCTTCAAAATCAACCACCTCCACCACCATCTTCTCCACCCAAACACCACCCCCACAACCACCTACATCTCCTCCTCCTCCCATACCCCCAAATTCCTCCACCACCTCTTCAAAACACCACCAAACCCACCACCACCACAAAACCCAACTTCTCCTCCTTCCCCTCTTCTCTTTGGGGTGGCCGGAGCCACCCCCGGGTTTGGGCGCCGCCGGCGGTGCGCCGGCGGTCGCGGGCAGCCAGGGGGCCACCCGGGGCCCCCTGTGCTTGGTCTGAGAGGGGGGCAAGCCCCCTCTCTTTCTCTCTGTTGTGGGGGGGCAACAGCTCCCCCTTTCTCTGCTGGAGGGGGGCAACAGCCCCCTCCTTTGCTCAGTTGAGGGGGCAGCGCCCCCCTCCTTCTCTGCCGGTGGCCGCGCCGCCCGGCGCCGCCACCTGGCCGGCGGCCAGGCCGGGCGCCCCCAAGGGGGGGCGCTGTGCGCGGGATCCAGAGGGGGGCAGCAGCCCCCTTCCCTTGTTTTCTCTTCCTGGGTTCCCCCTTCTCTCTCTCCTGGGTCTCTCTCTCTCCCTTGGACTCTCTCTTTCTCTCTCCTGGGATCCCCCTTCTCTCTCTCTCCTCCCTAGATCTCTCTCTCTCTCTCACCTGTACTCACTCTCTCTCCCCTGATTAACTCTCTCTCCTTAACTCCCGGTCTCTCTCTGCTGTGTTCACTGACGCGGATCTCACCCCCGCGTGCAGGCGACCTCTTTCAACGCGGCCTTCGCGTTATTGTCTCGTCGCGACGCGGAGCTAATACCCGCGTCTGTGATCTCCTCGTGCTAACGCGACGCGGACCCCACGACCGCGTCCGCGTTCTCTTCGCATCCTGATTTGAACGCGGGTCTCGAACCCCGCGTTTGTGGTATCTTCGCAACGCGATCCCCGCGTTTGTGATTCCCGCGTCTGGTACTTTCCGCGACGCGATCCCCGCGTCTGCTCTTTCCCGCGTCTGCTATTCCTGCGACGCAACTTCCGCGTCTGCGACCACCGCGTCTCACTGTCAAACCCGCATCTCTCTGTATCTCCTTCTCTCCCTAATATTTATATATTATTATATTTATGGCGCGTGCGCGAGTTCCATAGATTCCAGACTTTTCGGCTTTCCGGTGATTTAGGCGAGTGATCTCGCTACCCTCTTGCTTTCCTATTTCATTGGTTATGCGAGTGTTCTCACTCTCGCCTCCATTTGGGTTTCCCCGCTTTGTCGGGTCGATATGTGTTTCATTCCATGCTTACCTGTATTTGGTATTGGACTGGGTCCCTGTAATTGTGTATGGCCGAGTGCCAATGTCTGGACATGTATTGCTCTGTGACGAATACTTGTATTATTCTTGTTCGTGTGGTACTAACATTGCAGGTACTCTTGTACCGACTCCGGGTTATGCTCACTCCTAGGCTGGCTACCCAATGGTTTAAAGCCGCACCCTTATTGGTTTCGTGGTAGCTACTAAGAGTGCTCCTAAACCCCGAGCGTACTTTAGCCTCCGGGCTTCCGCCCACTTCCTCGGAAGAGGAGTGCGCTTAGACCAACAGGTCTTCTTACTCCGCCTGGTAGGCACGCTTAGCGCTCAGCGCTTTAACGCTAGATTCGTCTAGGCGAGATGCTGCCGGACTTTCCACTCGCACTTTAGCCGAGTCGTCCCGGTAACCTCGCTAAGCGCTCTAGTGTTAAACACTGATTGCTGTTCATACTTCCAGCTTGCTTAGCTCCGCAACTACTTGACACTGACTCATGTTATACCACCTGTTCCCGGTTAATCCTGAATGGAACTAAGTGCCACACGGAACAAAGTGCCACATCACACACGTGGTGGGGGCCACCTCTTGAATCCGCGGGGGCCACCTCTAGAATCCATTCCCCTCAGAACAAAGTGCCACATGGAACAAAGTGCCACACCACACATATGGTGGGGGCCACCTCTTGAATCTGTGGGGGCCACCTCTTGAATCTGTAGGGCCATCTCCTGCCTGTACCTGACCTGTTATCCTGAATTCTATACAGTGACCTGTACTCCTGAACTCCTGATCATGTCCTGCTCCTGTTATTCCCGTGAATTGATACTTGCTTGATAAATTATAATAATACAACTTACACCTGGTTTGGGGGAAACTGATGGGCCCTGATTAATCATGTTTATGGTGGTCTTATCGAGCCGCGCGTGGCCAAATACTTGGGGATCTCCTGGCGGCCACCAGGGATTCCGTGGGGTGTGCTGGCACCCCTACTCCTGATTATTCCTGCCGGGTATGCACACGCCCTAGGCCTATTTCTATGGGATCTGCGATACTCTATTCCTGTTCGGGCGACCATAAGTCCCGGTACCTAGCGGTACGTTCCGGCTCAGCACCGGATACTCCTGAACCGTTGTCCCGGGCATGTACGGGACCCATCCGAAACATGATTCATTGAACTTTATCAGTTTCCAAATAACTGGCTATATAAGTTGTGAGTGGAAGTATGTGGAATGGGACACATACTGAAACTTGGAACTTAGGCGGCCCCAATAATAATAATAATAAACTATGTGAATCTGTTGTGTTGTTTTGTAACTCGGATTGTATGCGCTTGGATTACGGTGACATGAGATAAAGGTATATAGATGAGGGTTTCCTTGTTTGGATTATTCCTTCGATGTACTAGTCTCATGGAGCCTAACCTAAGTGTTTACGATTGGTTTTGCTCGTAATCGGTTTTACTCGATTTTATCGGTTTTTATCGGTTTTATATTAGTTTAGGAGATATCGAGTGATGCCTCTTATGACTCTTGTTATCTCTGTCATGATTCCAGCTATGTATTCCTGTTGTGACTCCCTTTATGCCTGCTATGCACTCCTGTTATGACCGTTGTGTGATTTGCCACAAATGCTTTCATCGGGTTCTATAACAGAATCCCAGTTTTATGATTATCATGCTATACCTGTTCACACCTGCTTATACATGCTCTTGTTCACGGCACAGTTTTCAATACATGATTATGGTTCGGTTTTATCGATACACGTGTGCTTATCCTTGCTCGCCATTTGGCTTTTGCTTCACCACTCGCCTGGGGAGTTTCATCTGACTCCCCTGGATCTTCATGTCCAGGTCTTGGAGCTTGGAGCGTGTGGATTTTCCCCCGTTGCTGATCAGAGTGGCGCAGCGGTAGCGTGGATCTCCAGCAGACCGTTCGGAGCACTATCCTTCTAGGCCCCTGTGTGCCTCCCGAGTTTTCCTTTTATAAACTCGTGAGTGCCTTTTATACTGTTCACTCTTGTACATCTCTTTGTATTCTCGCAATTGCGCCTATCAGTGATGTAATATTCCTGTAATATTGGATCACCTCTGGTGATAACTTTGTAATTGTACTCATATGTTGGAATGTATAATGCACCACTTGCTTCCGTACTCTGATTCTTGCCTGTACTGATGCTTAGCGTATATACATGAGGGTATTTCTGACCTGCGTATATACGTTGCAGTAACGTCTCCGTACCCGCAGGATCGGGGCGTTACATGGAGTGTCAACAAGCCCCACCATCTCCACCTTTCTTTCCTCCACCGAACGAAGGAGGAGGAAGATATCACAGCCCACCAGAGTGAGAATTTTGAAAGTAAGAAGTATTAGAAGATGAACATATTTTCCCTCACAAATCCTCCCAGTTTATACATGGGAAGAAAGCCCAAGCATCTCCCATTCAAAACTTCAATCCCTAAGAAATTGGTCTACATCCCGAGATTTCGGTACGCCAGGATCTTCACACACGATCTCATCCATTAATGACTGGGAGATTCGAAATGACGTCAGCCTGGAGACCAGCTGTAGACGCACAATAATGACCTGATCCAAACTTGAAGCTTCCAAAAGAATTCAGTCCACTTAAATGTTTCCACCGACTTCGCACTTCCGATTTCCCTCCACAAATTATGATAATCACAAGAGTGAAGATCATCTATAGTGGTTAAGATCTGGTTAACCCCAGAGATCATGACACGTGTCTCACCACACCAAAAGTACCGCAAGCAGACAATACGTCCAAGATGCCAAACGACTTACATGCAACCCTAAGGAGAGAAAGTCTCGGGCCAACCGGGAGACACATACCAACTCCGAGGAAAGGATCCCGAGTCCCTTCTCACCCTGACATCCGTGACTGTAAGATTTCACCCAGACTTTTACTGGACACAAGTCAATAGTAAGAATTCCAGATCGCTAGAACAGTTACGCCTGCCACGAAATCCTCACGTTCTAAATACCCCCTATTCTAGCAGGGATAGTTATGGACAGTGGCAGATATCTTGGCATGCCAATTCTAACAATAAAATACGACAATCTAAATGGATATTGAAGGATCTTAACCGCGGCTCATGAATCACAGAGAAAGATCCACACCATCAGTTACATCACAAACAACTTACTTATAGGCCAAGGACCGAGGGATCGAGGAAAAAAGGAGAAAAGAAAGAAGAGAAAAATGTACTGAGAAAAACTCTCTTGTAACAAACAGAAAAAGATAGTGAATCATTCCTTTCTCCTCCCCGTGGTTTTTTTCATTCTGGGCTTTTACGTAAAAATCTTTGTCTACATCTAATTGAATCTTTACATTCTATATCATTCTAGGCAGACCTCTCTTTTTGCTTATTATATGAGATCGACCAGTCGATCAATCACAGAGAAAAATCTTCACCACAATTCTGTTAGGAAATTTATTTCAGGTAATTCTTTCTTGGTAATAGGATAAGTAAAATTGAAAATAATTTTTTCTAGTTTCAGTTAAGATGAATGGTAATATAATAGTATCCTTTGGGGATCCATAAATATATCCTTTTTCTCATATTCGATCCGTATTCGTATCGATTTTGTGGACACAAATATGAGTTTTTTATATCAAACTATATTTATTCATATCCGTGATTGAAAAATGGACAAATATGGTAAATGTAATCCATGTCCAAAAACCCTTATTATCGAGTCTTTCTAGCTAATTGTATATAACGAATTGACGAGAAAAGAATATAAAATTATCTCATTATACTTAATAGCATACTAGGCACGTGCTATGCACGTTAATTTTTTATGAAAGAATTAATAATAAAGTATTATTAGATATTTATGCTAATTACTATTTGTATAAATATTATGTTATTTATCTAAAAAAGGTTTGTTTTATCTAAAACCATAAAGGAAAAAAGAAAATTGGTGTTAAATTATATTTATTTAACTTTAAGCATAATGTGGCTTATATAGGAAATATAAAGATAAAAATTATTTTATATTGATAGTTATTAGGATCTTATCCCAAAAAAATATACATATCAGAAATATAATTTATAAAATTATGATTTTGATATAATGTTTTTCAATATATCAATATTCTATCATTAGTATTTATGATTTTTTGGAGTTTTTTTGGTGGCGAAACTAAAATTTTGTATCTTAAGTTTAGTTAGACGTTGAATCATCAATAGTAATATAAATAATATGTTAATATTTTTAATGGTTCTAAAATTGATAATAACATTTAGAATGTGTCAAATGGATTTTTCTTGAAGTTTGATTATAGGCATAAAACTATTGAGGACTGATTTTTTTAAAAAATGGTTTTATTTTCAAAGAAAACTCTAATGCAATAAAAATTTAAATCTTCTTATTGTGTTTTATTTCATTAGTAATTATTTTAAGTACTTTGGATATATTTATTTATTATCAATAGTTCAGAGGTAATTTAAAGTACACATAAAAAGAAAAGAGATATATTCAGTTGAGAGATTTTTAAGTGAGATGAGATGAGATGAGAGAGAGTAATTGTAATCGAATAGTTTCAAATACATATAAACATAAATGTTGCTGAGTCTGTGATTTCAAATATACAGATGAAGAGATATAAATAAATAATTTTGTATGAGTAAATTTGATAGAACAGAGAAATGATTTTGAGAAGGGGGAGAAAGAGGGAGAGACAGAGATCACAGTAAAAAGAATCGAAACTAAAAGAAAATCTATGTGAGTATTAAAAACAATTTATCCTCGTAAAAGGTTATATATTGGAAACTATGTCTTTTATTATAGAAAATCCAAATTACTAAAGTAATCATATTTAATTTAAATATAAACTAAAGTTTTCGAATTCAATAACACATTTTGCACTTAAGGCTAAAATGACAGAAGGAATATTTTTAAAATATACAAACTGGTGTTTTTTTATAGTGATATAGTATGTATATGATTTATTTGTAACTTTAATTGATGTTCCGCAACTCCTCGGTTCTAGGATAACAAAAATTGAAAATATTTTTTTCTAATTTTAGTTAAGATGAGTGATATTATATGGTCATTGTTACTGATTCATAATTGTATATGTTCTTCTCATATTCGCCATGTTCTTGTATTCGATTTTACTAGATACGAATACGAGTTTTCCTAAGCGAATCATATCTGTACTCGTTATTTGAGTGACAAACAGATACAGATTATCCAATCAGTTTGGCACTTCTATCTCCACCCATTTTCGTTTACGTTGACCATTGAGCACAATCACACCGTTTGAAGCCTTAAACTTCTGAGCCCAGCCCAGCCGACCACATGAGTTTTAAAACACAGTCTCAATTATTCAACTACAAGTCATGGCAAACTAGATACAATCTAGAGGATCAACAGAGGGCGCGTTTGTTTCCCGTAATTGGCCCGTAAGTGATAAAATATAATTGCAGCAAAATCTCTTATAGTGCTTATTTGAGGTCGTAAGTCATACAATGCAATTGAAGCCCACTTGCAGCCTAAACAATTAATTTTGTGGTCATGCAAATTTCATTTACAGCCAACTTGTAGTAAAATCGTTAATTCTATGGTAACGCAAATCTGTATTACAGATATTTAATTGTAATTAGATTATTTTTATTATTAGATTTATCTTTATAAATTATGAGAAATATGTTTTTAATTATTAGATTAAATTTAATTATTAAATTAATTTTTTTAATTATTTTATTTATTTTTTATTAGAATCTTTTTATTTCTAAATTAATAATATTTAATATAAAATTAATATTTTTAATTTTGGAATCTAATTTTTAGTTATTAAATTTAATAATATTTAATATTATATTTCAATATTAAATATTTTTAATAATTAATATTAGCTTACTATTAGGATTTTAGTAATCTAATATTTTTCATTATTAACAATTTAGTATTTTTTTAATATTTAGTATTTTTAATATTTAATATTTTTAATATGAGGTATCTATCTCTCAGCCACCAGTTGAGAGAACTCTCTCAGCTGGCACTACGACCTTGTCGCAGTTTTAAAAAAATTCAGATATTCTCAATCTAATTAGCATTGCGACTATGATAGCAATCATCACAAAAATATTGTGACCATGGTAACGGTCCTCACAAAAATACTGCGACCATGATAACAGTGTTCATAAAAATATTGCGACTATGGCAGCCGTCCTCACAAAAAATACTACGACTATGGTAGCGCTGCGATAAAGATTTGTGGTTGAGATTCAGATACGTCGCCACCAGCTGAGAGAGTTCTCAAACGGCTACTGAGTTACATTTTTTTCTTTTAATATTTACTATTTTTAATATTATTTTAAATATTTAATATTTTTAATATTTAATATTTTATTATTTTATTATTTTTAATATTAAATTTATTTAAATCACCAAAACAGTTAGTACAATTAGTTTTGTGGTAAATTTTTCCACTTACATCTTACACATTATCAATCAAGCACCATAAAATAAATATACTTTATCACTTATAATTTCACATTACCAACCAAACACTGTAATACTTACTTGCATAAACTCACTTACAATTGTAAAATAGTTTGCAACTTACTTACGACTTGACTTACGGTTAGGTATGACAGCCAAATAAGTCCCAAGTCAATTATCTCACATTAGAAGAAACGCGTCATGCAATTGAATAAACGAAGTCACGTTCTGAAAAAAAATAATAATAATAATGAACACAAGAATTTTCAAATCAAAGTAAAGCCCAGCACGCCATTTTGGTAGAACAAAACGCGTTGGAGTCTTTCTCAAGCATTTCTATGGAAATTTCACGTTGATTTATACTTTTACTACCATAATTTTCTCAAGTCTCCGTCGTCCCCTCTATATGTACACTTCATCTCAATCCTTTCTCTCCAATCCCAAAAAAAAAAAAAAAAAAATTGCAACTTCAGTTTCAAGATCAAGATGCCAAGAGTTATCATAGAAGCAGCAGTTGCCAATGGCTCTGCCGTCGGGTCGACGACGTCACAGTTTGCGGGAACTCTGTTCATGCTGTGCATGGCCGCCGCGGTCTTGGGCGCCGTCGTCTTCGCCTGCGGCCATCGGAGCAAGAGGAACAACCAGATGAGGCCGAACGTGACGTATTACGGCACGCCCGGGGGCGGTTGTGGCGGCGGCGATGGCGGTGGCGGCGGCGGTTGTGGTGGCGGAGGTGGCGGCGGAGGTTGTGGTGGCGGAGGTGGCGGGCGGCGGTTGTTGAGGTGGGGGTTGTTGATGAGTTTCATGGGCGGACCATTAGTGGGCTGGGCCGGGCTACAGCCCGGCCCATTTTTTTCTATATAGACTTAAACTCATTTATATTTTTGTTCTTTTTCATATATTGTGTTAGACCTCTTTCTATTTTGACTTTTTTAACAAATTTATTTCTACCTCCGCTCCTGCCTCCGCTCCTGATTTAGTAGAGAATATTGTTTTATTCTTTTGATAAATTCATATAATTCATAAGTATATGCTATAAAAAATTGCAGCCCACCCCAAAAAAATTTTCTGGTTCCGCCCCTGATGAGTTTGGTGAGCACGTGGGTACAAAGGGCCTGTTTGTTTCGTTACAAAACGTCGCAAGTCGTAAGTCGTAAAATGAGAATGGAAAAAATGAACTGTAACAGAGAAAATATATTGTGTTTTACGGTGTTTGGTTGATAAGTGAAGTGTAAATGGAAAAGTATATTGTGTTTTACGGTGTTTGGTTGATAAAGTGAAAGTGTAAATGGTAAAGTATATTGTGTTTTACGGTGTTTGGTTGGTAATGTAAAAGTGTAAGTGAAAAAGTTGACCACAAAATTAACTGTAGCAGTGATTTAAATATTGTAAATACTATTAAATTAAATCTACTATCGCAAATTAAATTGTATTAATAAATTTGAGATAAAAAATGAATAATCTTAATATTTTATTTATAACAATAATATTAATAAAATATTAGTATAAATAGTAAAATATTACTAAAATATTAACTAAATAAATAATATAAAATTTTAAGAAATCTAAAGAACGTTAATAAAATTTTAAGAATACTAATAAAATATAAATATTAAAAAATGTTACAACAATAATAAATATAGTTATAATATTATAATATTAAAAATACTTGAAAATTATTATAATATAAATTTTATTATAATATTATTGTAATATTATAGAAATATAAAATTAATGAAGTAAAATATAATTATAATTTAATAATAAATTATCATTATAGTATTATTATACTGAATTATTATTACAATATTAACATAATAAAATATTAATATAATAATAAAATATATTCTGATATTAATAAAGTAATTTTTTATATTAAAAAATAAATAATTAAATATATAGTAATTTTATATTAAACTATAATACTGTTATATTAATAAATATTAACTCTAAATAAAATAATAAAAAATGAAATAAGTATTAATAAAATAATAAAATATTAAATTAAAATAGTAAAATATTAAATATTAAAACAATAAAAAAGTTAAAGATTAAAAATATAAAATAATTAAATAATTAAATAAGAAATTGAACACTATTAAAATATTAAATATTTAATAATATTTAATTATATATTAAAAAAATAAATAATTAAATATATAGTAAAGTATAATATTGTTATATTAATAAAATATTAACTCTAAATAAAATAATAAAAAATGGAATAAGTATTAATAAAATAATAAAGTATTAAATATAAATAAAAATATTAAATTAAAATAGTAAATATTAAATATTAAAATAATATTAAAAACAATAAAAAATTAAAGGTTAAAAATATAAAATAATTAAATAATTAAATAAGAATTTGATAAAATATTAAGTATTTAATAATATTAAATTATATATTGATTATCCAGTAACTGTTTTGAACTGTAAGTATACTACAAGTGAGAGTTACATGACCACAAAATTAACTGTAGCAACTGCAAGTGGGAAAATATGAGTGTAAAAGTGAGATTTACATGACCACAAATTTTACTGTAGCAACTGCAAGTGAGAAAAGAAGAGTTGCAAAAGTTTTTTGCATTTTGCATTTTGCAAACGAAACCAAACAAGTGTAAAATGTAAAGTTGCAAAAATTTTTACATTTTGCAAACATTTTATAAGTTACCAAACACGCCCTAAATGCTCGTTTGATTTTAAAATTTAAATACAGGGTTTTTTATTTTATTTATTTGGGTGTGTGGATGTGATGAAGTTCTGTATGGTCTTCCGCCGGAAAGTAGGGATTTCTTGGTGGAATGGTTTACGGGGATAATGTAAATATATGTGGTCAATTGTTTACGTCGGTTTGTGATAAATAGTGCGTAAAATAAATAAATCCAAAGTGGTCCTGTTTCGTGGAACCAAGTCTCTCTCTCCCGATGTGGTGTTCCCTTCAATCTGGTGCATGACCTTTAAAATTAACCTTAAATTTTTTTTTTTTTTTTTTTTTGAGATAAATGTGTTTAACATCCGACAATGAAACATGGCTCGAACATTGATCGCAAACCAAAGGGTCGACCATAACGCCCTAAAGACGCAGGTTAGGGCTTTGGGTCGAATTTGAGACTGGATATGCAAAGTCCCAAAAGTATTCAGACCGGAGCCGGAGGCTCGGACCTGCACTACGCCCGGTCTAGCCTTGCCGATTATTATCCTAGTGTATAGTACAATTGAATGGTCGACTACCCAATAGCCGGGGCATTTCGGCTAAACAAAGATGTGAGTTTGCTGTCAAGCCAGAATTTTTATTCTTATTTTTGTTGGGTATCCTGCTTAACAAGAATCAATCTGACAACTAATCAAGATCACTGAGATATCAACAATCTAATTGGCCAGGTCGGCAAATATCAGGTGGGAGGTTAAATATCAGGTGGGAGGTTTTCCGTTCAATAGAACGTTCCTTAATTCAAGAACCACCTTTCAATTTCCTTCCTTGGTTTAAGCACCAATTAGACTGAATCCAAGTCAGTCTCGATATACTGTAAAGTATATCCCCTGTATAAAGGACTTAATCCACTTATACAGTAACACTTAGACTAAATCTAAGTCAATCTCGATATACTGTAAAGTATATCCCCTGTATAAAGGACTTAGTCCACTTATACAGTATTTGAAGTGAGGTACGCTTTCAGCGAATCTCCTTAAGACAATTACGTCCCCCGCACCGGTGCTAACGGGATAATGGACGCTGGTCTCCCAAGATACAACACTTCTTCACGGTATTTGGATAGCACTACCAAA
This sequence comes from Agave tequilana, assembly GCA_038442645.1. Taxonomy (NCBI): domain Eukaryota; kingdom Viridiplantae; phylum Streptophyta; class Magnoliopsida; order Asparagales; family Asparagaceae; genus Agave; species Agave tequilana. Next base: position 86,799 of record JAVJIF010009455.1, read on the forward strand.
TCACCGTACGGTCGAACCGTAGTCAACCAGTACCTACACAGGATTAGCAAAACAACGGTATAACGACAAATTTCAAATGAATATTTGTCTTACTCTTTTGGAGGAACACCCACTGTTGAGGACGTAGGAAGGTTGAAGAATTTTGGCAGAATCTCCTTTAGGAAGTTGCTTCGGATTCCCACTTCACTTGGAAGTCGCGGATTCCCACTTCGTTGGAAGTCGCTCTGGAAGTCGTGGATTCCCACTTTGCTGGAGCCTAGTTCAGAACTGAAGTCAGAACTATAGAGAGAGAGAGAGATCTCGGATTTTTTGGTGTGTCTGAGAATGAACCCCTGGGGCGCTTTTTATAGCGCTCCGGAGGGGTATTCTCGTCTGCCAAATTCCAGCAGTTGCGACGGTTCGGACAGAACCGTCGCAACCGATCAACCGCACTGTCGGTTTTCCGACAGCGGTTGGCGAACGGTCGGATCTGTTCGCGCGGACACCCGTTGGCGGGTGATCCGAATCTTTTCGCGGGCGGGTTGGACCAACGGACCCTGATTCAAAAAGAACCAGGTAGGGAACTTAGCCCAGGCCCAGGCCCAGGATCACGGACCCGTGCCCCGTGCCCCGAGCCCCGAGCGCCGGCGCCGGCCGGCCGCCGCCGCCAGCGGCGGCGTGCACGTACGTATGTACGTGTATAGTTCCCTCCTTTTCGCGCGCGAAAACTCCAAGTACCCAAAGGGCACACCCTTTGGTCTCATTTTTCTCTATTTATACCCCATATGCTTCCATCACACGGCCAATGTGGGACTAAATGCTTGTAGCCAATTTTAGTCCCTTTTGGTTTTGAATTAGGCAATCTTTGGACTTGAATATCTCATTCATTCGAAGTCGGAATTGAACATGTGAATATACCACGTTCATCACAAATGGAAGGAGAACATACTCCAACCATCATCCGGTTGATTCGATCAACGGATCTTGCCATAATTCATCTCGAAGATTCACTTTTATATTCTTCAATTCCAACAATCCCCCACAATGAATGAAGAATTCAAGGAAATGACACACAAAGAGACTGACTCTATTGTGTAAGGTACTTTAGAAAAGAAACTGCATAAGGATAGGTGAACTAGGTCTTGAACCTTCCATAGCGAAAGCTTTATCGGACTTACTGGCTAATCAGTGAACTAGGTCTTGAACTGTTAGCCGTTAGTGTAAGTCAAGTCAACAAGCTTCACACAGTGACTTTCCAAATCAACTTTGGTTCTCTGTTGTGTCCGTTTTGGCCCTGGACATTCTTAGTTTCAGAGAGTATCTTTAGGGAATAACAGCCTCCATAGAGATTCCCAAAGAGCCGACCCAACTCTATACTCACATAGGTGATGGACCTATTAAGAGTAGTCTACTCTACTCCACTTGTTTAGTAACAAGATATAGGCATCATTAAAGGCGTTAAGCTTATCCTTAACCCACTTGTAGAAAAGCACTTATGTGCACCATAGGAATGGATTGGAGTCAAGCTCCCAAGTGCTTATTTGCTGAGTCAATCATAACTAGTTTTTCCTCTTGAACTTAGTCCGTGGGATCTCCAGTCGCTAAGTGAGGTTTCCATTAAGCTGACTCGGTAAGGTTAGGCTTTTAGACCCATTCCCCTCGATGCGCAGTTTATACGCTCTCCACTTAAACCTTTAGTAAGCGGATCCGCTAAATTATCCTTTGACGATACAAAGTCAATAGAGATAATTCCATTTGAGAGCAACTGCTTCACGGTATTATGTTTACGACGAATATGTCTAGACTTACCGTTGTATATCATATTTTGTGCCCTAGATATAGCTGCTTGATTGTCGCAGTGTATACATATAGCGGGCACTGGCTTTTGCCATAACGGTATATCTTCTAAGAATTGTCGAAGCCATTCTGCTTCTTCTCCAGCCTTATCTAAGGCTATGAATTCCGATTCCATAGTGGAACGGGCAATACATGTTTGCTTAGAAGATTTCCATGATACCGCTGCTCCTGCTAGAGTAAATACGTATCCGCTAGTTGATTTTGATTCCTCAGAATCTGCAATCCAATTAGCATCACTGTATCCTTTCAGTACAGGAGGATACTTTCCATATCTCAAGGCATATTCCTTGGTATGTGATACGTAACCCAATACTCGTAGTAGAGCGGTCCAATGTAGATCACTAGGATTACTAGTGTATCTACTTAACTTGCTTACAGCGTAAGCAATATCGGGTCTAGTGCAATTCATTAAATACATTAGACTTCCGATAATCTGAGAATACTCCAACTGGCGTATTCCAGTTCCTGTATTCTTATGAAGGTGGACGTGTGGGAGAAAAGAATTTGTATTCTCTTTTATCCCATGATCCTTGAATCTTTCTATCATCTTATCCACGTAGTGAGATTGAGATAGACCGATTCCATCTGGTGTTCTAGTAATTTTAATTCCTAAAATTACATCAGCAACCCCCAGATCCTTCATATCAAAACAGCTGGATAACATTCTTTTAGTGGACTTAATAATCTCAATATTAGTCCCAAGTATCAACATGTCATCTACATAAAGACAAACAATGATACATGCATCTCCAACTGTTTTCGTGTAAACACACTTATCGCATTCATTGATAGTGAATCCATCTTTGATCATGACACTATCAAATTTCTCATGCCATTGTTTGGAGCCTGCTTTAAACCGTATAAGGATTTTACCAATTTACACACCTTGTGTTCTTGGCCCTTGACTTTAAATCCTTCAGGTTGCTCCATATATATCTCTTCACTTAATTCACCATTTAAGAATGCAGTCTTGACATCCATTTGATGGATATCTAAGTTGTGCAATACTGCAATTGCAATTAACATCCGAATGGACGTTATTCTTGTTACTGGTGAATAAGTATCGAAGTAGTCAAGTCCTTCTATTTGTCGATAACCCTTGGCTACTAATCTAGCCTTGTACTTATCGATAGATCCATCGGGTTTTAATTTTCGTTTGAAAATCCACTTACACCCAATTGGTTTACTTCCAGGAGGCAAGTTTACCAATTCCCAAGTATGATTACTTAGTATGGATTCTATTTTGCTATTTATAGCTTCTTTCCACATTTGTGCTTCTGGGTTTGACATAGCCTCTTTAAATGTTTGAGGCTCGCTCTCAATAGCGTATGCTATGAAATCTGGACCAAAAGATTTTGAGATTCTAGATCTCTGACTTCTTCTTGGTTCAATTTCCGCATTTACATTTCGTTCCTCGGGGCTTTCGTCCCTGAACGCCATCTCGTGTGTTCTTTTCCCAGAAGTCTTATCTGCTTCCCGTTTGTACGGAAAGATGTCTTCAAAGAACACAGCATCTCGAGATTCGATAATCATGTTTACATGAATATCAGGTATTTCTGATTTATGAACCAGAAATCTGTAGGCACTGCTATTCAAGGCATAGCCTATGAATATGCAGTCCATAGTTTTTGCTCCCAACTTAGTCTTTTTGGGTAATGGTGCCAGCACCTTTGCAAGGCACCCCCACATTTTGAGGTAATGGTAGGAAGGTGTCCTTCCATGCCATAACTCGAATGGTATTAGACCAAGTTTCTTGTGGGGTACTCTATTTAGAATATGATTTGCAGTTAATAGAGCTTCCCCCACAAGTTCTGCGGAGCTCCAGAACTTACGAGCATGGAATTAACCATCTCCTTCAAAGTTCTGTTCTTCCGTTCAGCAATTCCATTCTGCTGAGGAGTGTATGGTGCTGTAGTTTGATGTATTATACCAAAACTAGCACATAACTCACTAAAATCATTTGATTCATATTCTCCGCCTCTATCGGATTTTAGAATCTTGATTTTCTTGTTGAGTTGATTCTCAACTTCGGCTTTATATGTTGTAAACATATTTATTGCCTCATCCTTACTGTTCAAAAGATACACATAACAGTATCTTGTACAGTCATCGATAAAAGTAATAAAATACTTTTTACCGCCTCTAGTTGGCATAAACTTCAAGTCACATAGATCGCTATGAATTAACCCTAAAGGTTCTGTATTTCGATCTATTGAGTGAAATGAATTTTTAGCCAACTTGGCCTCAACACAAACCTCACACTTGCGAATTTCTTCCAAGTTGAGTTTAGGAATATATCCCAGATTAGACAAGTTCTTTAAAGACTTGTAATTTACATGCCCTAATCTAGCATGCCACAAATTAGGAGACTCAAGCAAATAAACAGAAGAATTTCTTTTATTGATTAGCTTTGGGTACAAATACACGGACTTTTTATCAACCACTGCAACATTGGCCTTAAAAAGTCCATCAACAAGATAGCCCTTTCCCACATACATCCCTCCCTTAGTAAGTACAAATTTGTCGGATTCAAAGACTATTCTAAATCCTTTCTTACTAAGTATAGATCCAGAGATTAGATTCTTGCGGATGTCTGGAACGTGAAGGACATCGTTAAGAGTAAGCTCTTTGCCCGATGTCCACTTCAGGATGACCTTGCCCTTTCCTTCAACCTTTGAGGAAGCTGAATTACCATGAATAATTGCTCATCTTGCTCTAGCCTTTGATATTCTGAGAATAACAATTTCTCCGAGCAGATGTGCCTAGTAGCTCCCGTGTCTACCCACCAATCTTTGTTATTGGTTGTCAGATTTACTTCTGACACCACGGCTGAAAGACTTGGTGATTCATGGTTGGTCATGTTGGCCTGTGGGTGGCTTTTCTTGTTCTTCTTTAGACGGCTGCGGCATTCATTTGCTTTGTGACCTTCTTTGTTGCAGATGTAACAGGTCCCTTTGAAGCGCATGGTTCTGCCGTCTTGAGCCTTGCCTTTGTACCCCTGGGAAGGCTTCTTCCTCTTCAAGCTTTTGGAAGTAGGCGCTTTCCCCTTTGAGTCCTCGATCACATTTGCTTTTGCTTCGTAGGAGTTCTTGCTACTCCTTTTCTCGGACTTGCGGTTGTCCTCCTCTATACGAAGCCTCACAATGAGATCCTCCAACTTTAGCTCCTTTCTCTTGTGCTTCAGGTAGTTCTTGAAGTCTCTCCACGCAGGGGGGAGCTTCTCCACGATTGTTGCAACCTGAAAAGTTTCAGGAAGAATCATACCTTCGGCCTCTATTTCGTGCAAGATAAGTTGAAACTCTTGCACCTGACTGATAACAGTCTTGGTATCCACCATTTTGTACTCCAGAAATCGTCCAACGACGAACTTCTTGGTACCAGCATCTTCAGTCTTGTACTTCTTGTCAAGACTGGCCCATAACTTCTTTGCCGTAGTAATCGGACTGTAGACATTGTAAAGAGAGTCATCCAGTCCATTAAGAACATAATTTCGGCAAAGGAAGTCACCTTGTGTCCAAGCATCGAATGCAAGGACTGAATCCCGATCAGTTCCGAGTTCTGGTGGATCCTCCTGCAGGAATTTGGCCAGATGTAGAGTGGTCAAGTAGAAGAGCATCTTCTGTTGCCACCTCTTGAACTCTGTGCCATCAAACTTTCCTGGCTTCTCCGGCTTCGGGTTAGGAAGTGGAGTTGGCATCAAACCTTGGAGCGGTATGTTTGTTGCCTTGCTGGAGGTATCTTGATTTGTCTCAGACATTTTTTCTGCAAGTTCAAGCAGAACAGAAGTGAGAAACAATATTTGTCTTAAGATTGTTGGGTATCCTGCTTAACAAGAATCAATCTGACAACTAATCAAGATCACTGAGATATCAACAATCTAATTGGCCAGGTCGGCAAATATCAGGTGGGAGGTTTTCCGTTCAATAGAACGTTCCTTAATTCAAGAACCACCTTTCAATTTCCTTCCTTGGTTTAAGCACCAATTAGACTGAATCCAAGTCAGTCTCGATATACTGTAAAGTATATCCCCTGTATAAAGGACTTAATCCACTTATACAGTAACACTTAGACTAAATCTAAGTCAATCTCGATATACTGTAAAGTATATCCCCTGTATAAAGGACTTAGTCCACTTATACAGTATTTGAAGTGAGGTACGCTTTCAGCGAATCTCCTTAAGACAATTACGTCCCCCGCACCGGTGCTAACGGGATAATGGACGCTGGTCTCCCAAGATACAACACTTCTTCACGGTATTTGGATAGCACTACCAAATCACCGTACGGTCGAACCGTAGTCAACCAGTACCTACACAGGATTAGCAAAACAGCGGTATAACGACAAATTTCAAATGAATATTTGTCTTACTCTTTTGGAGGAACACCCACTGTTGAGGACGTAGGAAGGTTGAAGAATTTTGGCAGAATCTCCTTTAGGAAGTTGCTTCGGATTCCCACTTCACTTGGAAGTCGCGGATTCCCACTTCGTTGGAAGTCGCTCTGGAAGTCGTGGATTCCCACTTTGCTGGAGCCTAGTTCAGAACTGAAGTCAGAACTATAGAGAGAGAGAGAGAGAGAGAGATCTCGGATTTTTTGGTGTGTCTGAGAATGAACCCCTGGGGCGCTTTTTATAGCGCTCCGGAGGGGTATTCTCGTCTGCCAAATTCCAGCAGTTGCGACGGTTCGGACAGAACCGTCGCAACCGATCAACCGCCCAACCGCACTGTCGGTTTTCCGACAGCGGTTGGCGAACGGTCGGATCTGTTCGCGCGGACACCAGTTGGCAGGTGATCCGAATCTTTCCGCGGGCGGGTTGGACCAACGGACCCAGGCCCAGGACCACGGACCACGGACCACGGACCCGGACCCGTGCCCCGAGCCCCGGCCCCGGACCCCGCCGCCAGCGGCGGCGTGCACGTACGTATGTACGTGTATAGTTCCCTCCTTTTCGCGCGCGAAAACTCCAAGTACCCAAAGGGCACACCCTTTGGTCTCATTTTTCTCTATTTATACCCCATATGCTTCCATCACACGGCCAATGTGGGACTAAATACTTGTAGCCAATTTTAGTCCCTTTTGGTTTGAATTAGGCAACTTTGGACTTGAATATCTCATTCATTCGAAGTCGGAATTGAACATGTGAATATACCACGTTCATCACAAATGGAAGGAGAACACACTCCAACCATCATCCGGTTGATTCGATCAACGGATCTTGCCATAATTCATCTCGAAGATTCACTTTTATATTCTTCAATTCCAACAATTTTATGGCTATTATTAGCTTGTGATCTGATGTTTAAGATTCAAAATTAAGTGCCAATTCAAAATGATGAGTGTATTCTAATCTAGGTGTTTCTTTTGATAGTTTTTAGGGGATAACTTATGATATTGTAATCTTTCATAGAGAGTCTCGCAAGGATCAGAAAACAAAAGAATAACAAAGAGTCATAAGGTACAACGTGCTAAAGTTTCTGATCATAAGACATTTATAGAATATTTACCTAAAGTTTTTAGATAAAGATCTTATTTTTCTTCTTTAGAGATCAAAAAGAATTTGAGGGACACTATGTCTTGTATTATTCTCTCTTCTTTTCTTCTTCTTTTTTTTTTTTGAGTTTTTATTGAATGTCAATACGTGACTCGAACTGAGTACATCTGAGAAAAGTACATCATATATTCAGTGCTTAAAAGAAAACAAAAGTGGTTGGTAAAAATAAGCTAGTGTTGCCTGAATTGTTCCTCAAGCATCAAGAGGACTCGATCCCATCACTATGTCTTGAATTTTTTTTTTTTCTTTTAGTAAAAGAAAGAAAATCTCCACCTTGTTCCATTAAAGAGAGCACAATCAAAACCACCATACCAAATATGGGCCACATAGAGTGGACCAAAGCAAAGTATACATGGAAGGGTGAGTCCCCTTCCACATTAAAGGGGAGTCCATCATCCTTGAGTAGGCTCTCCTCGCTAGGCGTCGTGGTCCTCAGCATCAGTAAAAAGGGGCAAGCTCGAAACATCCAGTGTACTTGCCCAAAGAAAGTCAAACGACAAAAATCTGATAAGTAATCTTGGTATAGTCTAAGCTAGTAGCAAGAAAATATAGATTATTTTTATCCAACCAAATACATCAAAGAGTAGACAAAGAGTAGACGCAACAACAATATCCCAAGACTTAATAGACCTATGTTCGACACGTCTTTTACGCCAAGGCAACAAAAAATCCTTCAGCTCTGATGGGGAATGCGATGCTGAAAGCCGAACACCACATCCCAAATAGGAGCCACCAATGGACAAGTAAGGAACATGCGATCAGTGGACTCCGTCTCTTAGGCATCTCACGCACGAAGCATCAATCGGGCACTGTCTCCTAATGAGGTTCACTCGGGATAGGACCACATTGTGAGCAACAACAAGCCAGGGAAATGCTTTGACCTTGGTCGGTACCAGGGTTCTCCAAATAATATCAGATCCCTCCAACCTACATCCTCTATCAGTGAGGATGCAATAGGTCGAGGCAACAGAGATGGTACCTGAGCCTTCCCATCTTGATTGTCATGATTTTATATCATTTTTATGCACCTATTTATTTATTATTAGTATATAAATAATGTGCAGATAGATTTGCTTGGAGGAGAAAAAATAATAATTGTACACTTCAAAGATAATAGACAGCCAAACTGAGTAAGATGGAGTACTTGACGTTGCTAAGATTGTTCTACTTACATTTGAGGCCCACATTCAAAGAAACTCGCATCAAATTCAAGGAAGTTTGAGCTCAGTAGAGACCAAAATGCAATTTTGCAAAATTTAGGAGGCTAAAATTTTTTCAGATTTTTATTTGGAATTGTAAACGGATTGATTTTTCTCCTTGATATTTGAGCTCCTATTATTTTTTTGATGATATGAGATGGGAAGTAAATCTTGAAAGTAGAGACTATAAAAGTGGGTGAGAATAGCATGTGCTGATGCTTATCAAGGCCACGTGAAGTTGGAGTTGAAGGCTTTTTCGTTCTCCTTTTCCGTGCAAATTGGAATTGCTGTACATATGAGAACTTTGTAAGTCTTTTAATTATTGTTAATAAAAGTTTTAGTTTTTCTTATTTGATTCTTTATGTAGATCATATTGATATTAGTTTCAAGTTATTTTGATGATAGTTGAGGTGAATCTTTTGTTGAAGATCTATCACCGATCAAATAACACAAAAATATTGAGTTGAAGACTTGACAGCGGAAGTGGAAGCGGAAGCGTAGAAAATCTATCACTAGCAAGCAATTGAAAACTAAATCACCACACAATAAAAGAACACAAGATTTAACGTGGTTCGACAATGTGCCTACGTCCACGAGGAGGAAGAGAGAAATCTTTATTGAAATCAGAGAAGAAAATATAAGAGTTACAAGAAAATCTCTCTCACAACTCTCAATGGTAAAAATCTAAAATTCTCTTGAATTCTTGACATTTCTTGACTCACCTTCAAAATGCCACTCCTAAGGGTTTATATGGGCATTTAGGATGATCCTAATCCTTCACAAAGTCCAATAACTAAATCTGCACCGCCTCGGAGAAATAGGAAACTCATATTCAAACCAAAACAGGTAACAGATTCGTTTTAGGAAACTATCAGAATCGGTATTCGTCGACTAGGGAAAATCATTAGTCGACTAATACTGGTTCGACTACACCCGGAGTCTAGTCGACTACTGTAATACAATATGAGAATCTAAATTTCTGTTGTAGAGTCTAGTCGACTATACCAAAATATCAGTCGACTAGCGCATGACCTAGTCGACTAATAAGACCTATTAGTCGACTAAAAACATGCACAATGCATGTACACGTCCGTGCTTGATTTGTAAAGCTTGTAGCACTTCTACATGAACCTAAATTCTTCTCTAATGAATATGAGGCACTCCAAATACTAATATCTTTTTATTGTGTTTCTAGTCTTTGTCTTGATTAATTTTTGTAAAACTTGTGTCATTGCTATGCATAGGCAATTTAGTTTCATGCACCTAGGTAACGAATCTGATCGATTATGGTGTAAGTAATTGATATCTCTCTATAGGACTTTACTTAAACATTGATATACTAGAGCTAGTAAGTAAATTTAATCTGAATAATAGATTAAGTTTTTGATATGATATGTATTAAAAGCTAATAATCTATGCTTAGGCTTTGAGAATTTATTATTTTCTTAGATTATCATTTTATTACTTTGCTAGTGCAGTTTAGATTAATTACTCTTAATAACCTTTGATGGGTTATGTTGTAAGAAAAATAATATCATATGTTTAGGTCTAGCAATTTTAGGATTGATTCTTACTAGTACATAATTAATGACAAATATTAGATTTAGTAATTTAGATTTAAAAGAAGTCAATAAGGGATCTAGAATTTTGATAGGTTATGTATTAAACAAATAATAGCCTATACTTGGGATAGATTTTGAGTTGGGGATTTTTATGTCTAGAAAACTAGCTAATTAATCTACAATAATAAAGAGAGATTAATATTACTAACATTATGCTCAATCTAGGAGATTTTTCTTAGATGTTTAACAATTTTGTATTTATAGGATTTTAGAAAAAACAAAATCATTTCTCTTTATTTATTAATTTGCGTAGATAGTGTTTAGAATTAAAGGACCTCCTTTCCTTGAGAATTGACCCTTAAATGCTACAACGGATCAACTGTACACTTGCAGTTATTTAGAACAGTAAGAGTAAAATCTACCATCAAGTTTTTGGCGCCATTGCCGAAGACCGTGTTCTGCTTTAGTTTTAACACTTTTACTGTATTGAAAAAAAAAAAAAAATTCCCTTTCCTTTCCTTTTGAATTCCACTGTTTCTCATGGCCTATCAAAATTTATTTGTCCACAATCTCTTTCATAGATCATACCATTCTTTCCATCTACCAACCTCACTTTCAAGCTTTAATGATTACATCCATCCTACAAACTTCTCTTATTATTCACATCATCAAATGAGTTGTCATCATTGTCAATATCCCAACCATCTTTCTGAAGAGTGTTGATAGGATATTCGTCTGGACTAGGTCAAAATCAATTCAACTATGTTTCTCAAGCACTTACGAGTGAACCCTATCCATCAAATTTCAATTTAGAGTGTTAGAACTATTCGGATTTCTCATAAGATCAATCATATATAAATTTTCAATCCAAGTAGTCCTCTAGTGATACATCACCTCCATCATTTGAGTTTAATAGCAATCATGAGGACACTCATACAACACTTCAAAAAATTTATAAAGTGTATACTTCATAAATTTACCTCTCAATTAGAAGCTCTCCAGCAATCTATGACTCAGTCCCATATCATGCTCGAAGCCAATCGCAAATAATTAATGCCCAACAAGCCAATCTTGACTCTTAATTCAATGTCTTTCACTGAACCATCACCTCTACCTCCGGGATGTGAAAATGAGCATGTGGACAAGGAAAGCATACTAGAGGAAACTATTGAATTTTTTATGATTTCAAAATAAATGCTCAATAACAATGCTCAACTCTTGGCCCGCCTAGATATGCAAGCGAGTGAGTTAGCTAGTGGGCAAGAGAATGATTCTTTTTCCACTCAACTTGTTCCTAGTACAACTCCTAATCAAGCTCAAGAACCCATTCATTTCTATCAAGTGAACGAACTTTAAACTTTGAAATCTGAAGAGCAAATCGATGATCATGTTGACATGTTTAATCATTCCATTGAGATGCCCTTTCTATCCATCATCGTTTCATTTGAACTAAATTGAAGAGTTTGAATCTGAGAACATGTTGAAGAATTTGTGCCAAAAGGTTCATTTTTATTCAGACCTAGATCCATTCTAGAAGTTAAAAACTGACGTGAGTATTTCCAATCATGGGGAATCATCTAAAATCAACCTTTTGAGAATAACACGAGTCAAGAATCATTGAATGATCTAGGATTTGAGGACAACTTTGATAATGATCATCTGTGTTTGGATAACTTATTTAAGAGTGCTTTGGATACACATACACCTTCGTTGGGCACATTGATCAAAATTGTGAGGATGCATGTATAGATAATGAGCATTTATTTCTTGATAAATTTTTAAGGATGAGTGAGATCATAGTTGTGAGAAGGCATATGTTGATAATCTTAAGTCTAAAATTTCTTTTGTAAAAAGAAAAAAAAACTTGATTTAAGTATCTTCACTTTTGATGAGCCATCCAATAATTAATCTTTTGAAAAATCTAATTCAAGAACCTCTAATAATAAACATTTTAAAAACCTTTTTGAAGATGAATTCATGCATTTGGATAAATTGTCTAGGGATAATTTGGTTAGTCACACATCTCCAAAGAAAATTATTGATCTAAGTTTTGAGGTAATTTTTTAGGATGAGCTTAAGTTTCTAGGTAATCATTTTGAGGACACTTCGATTGAGTTATGTAGCAAAGATAAATTTGTGAGGAACAGAAGTTGGAAGAAGAGTAGGAGGAGATTGAGGAAGGTGATGAACAAATTAGAGAGGATGAAAGTAAAGATGAAAAAAAGATTGACTTCTCCAATTTGTCCCTTGAAGAGAAGCCATTGGAATGATAGAAAGCGATCTTGAGAAATAGACTTAGAAACATTTAGGTGTGGGGGAAGACGTGAAGTTGTACAGTTATAAACTAAGAGTTTTTTTATTTTACTTTTAGTTGGTCAACTCAGTGTAGTCTTTAGTATTTAGTGAGTTTTTTATGTGTCTTGTTCTCTAACTTATGTGTCAAGTTATTATAAGTGATACAGGATATTCGATGATGCGTTCAAACATACACCGGTGATCTTCTAGGTGCTTCTGCAACTGGATTTTTTTTGATGCAATATGAGTATTTCTAATTCTCGCATATTATATTTCACATCTTTACTTAATGTATACTTGAATTGCCTGATCATCATGAGAGTGTGCACTTATTTGGGTGTGTGTATTTCATGATATAATCTTTTTATCTCTATATCTTTAGTATGCATGAGGACATAACACAGTTTAGATGTGAGACAAATTCATATAGAATTGTGTCATTATTTTACTTTTGGAGTAGTTTTCTTAGTTTTTTAAGGCATTTAGGAATCTGTCTCTTAAAAAAATTGAAAAAAAATTGAATTTTTTCTACAGATAGTTAGCTAGTGGGTTAATGAATGAGAATTTATGAGTAGATTTTAAAGGTAAAATCAAGATGAGAAAGTCTGAGAGTCTTAATATAAAGTGTAGAATCTAAAAACTGACATAACATTTAAACTTTGTTGAAGTGATTATGTATCCAACAATATTTACATTATTAGTTTAAAGGCTTGGGATATTGATTATTACTGAAATAGTTCCGAAAAAACCAAAAAACCAAAAAATATATATATAAATAAGTCTTGTTTTGTGGTCTCAGTGCTCGAGTAATTAAGTTGTCAGAGTGTTTCTACACCTAATGCCCTAAAACCATCTGGCTTGGGAGCATTGATTCAAATACGTAACTGAGAAAGCCTAATAAGGCAAGACACTCTATAAACTTAATAATTTTAATTATCAATTAGGTAGATGTCTTGACCTCGATAAGCTCTGGTATGTACGAGAAAGATAGTTAAAAGAGTTAAACAAAAAAAATACAAAATACAAAAAAGAAGTATGAAAGTTGGAGCCATGACACCTAAGCTTGAGAACTATATCACAATCACATGGTACATAAGATCTGAAACTTAGAACGAGTGATGTAAAGTTTAGAATTCAAACCTTTATTTTATAGACAATTTGACTTCTTAAATTGAGACTGATCTAGCAAATGAAACTTTTGAAGACTTGGGATCTTGCTGACTAGTGAACTTGAGTAAATAAAAAAAGATTTATTTTTCTTTTCTTGATTTTCAGTTATCTTTTACTTTTGTGTATTTCTTAATCTTCTTCAATCTTGAATTTTATGGGTATATTCACTGTAACCCTCACGAGACAGGAGTCATCCTCTAAGGGTAACTTAGGAGTTTAACGACTTGTTGTACGTGCTAAGTGCAATTGTAATTCCGACGAAAGTGAATTAAGTTATAGTTTTTTTATTAGTTTTGTTCGAGAACTAGCAAAACATAGGTGTGGCGCATTTGATTGTCATGATTTTATATTATTTTAATGCTCTTATTTATCTATTATTTATATATAAATAATGCTACTCGGGTTTGCAGATAGATTTGCTTGGAGAAGGAAAAACAACAATTGCACACTTCAGAGATGGTAGACAACCAAAATTGAAAAACACCTAGAGGGGGGGTGAATAGGTGTAAGTGCTAATCTAAGAAACTAAATGCAAACTAAGTGCGCTAAGTGCGGAAGCTAATGCAAATTATGCACAAACTAATACAATACAACAAGTGTAGCCGAATTCCCCTTGCGAGGCTCTGGACTAACTCCCCTTGATTCCCCTTGAAATGGGTTGAGGCGCTATGTGAAGCTCTTGTTGGATGAGTACAAGTTAGGCGCACACACAAGCAATCCAAGCAATATGAAATATGTGCACACACAATCAAGCCAAGCAATCAAGGATAAATTACAATATGAAAGATGCAAGGCAACACAATCAATGTATATAATATGAATGCTATGAAAGTATGATGCTTGTATGAAATGATGCTTTGCACAAATGTAAAGAGAGAGAGTTAGAGAGACAATGGATCAAAACGCAAACACCAAGATTTGTTTCGAGGTTCGAGCACCTTGCTCTACATCCCCGCCTACACCACCGTGTAGGATTTCCACTATCTCAACTCCCACCGAGGGAACCTCTACCAAAGAGGATTTCTTACAACTCTAGGAGTACCATACTCCTCTCTCAACAACAACCTCCTCACAACCGAGGGGTTAGGCCCGTAGCCAATACAACAACCAATCCACACACCTCTACCGAAGAGGCTTACAACCAAACTCCACCTCTACCTAAGAGGGAGCAAACCAATACCACTCCGATCACCTCTACCGAAGAGGGATACAACAAATAAAGGAGGGTTTACAACAATGAGGTTTACAACAAACAACCTCAAACACTTCTCTTTCTTTTTCTCTTATCTTTTTCCACAAAAACAAAGATCCTAATAGTTTAGGATAGAAGATATAGCTCAAGTGTGGAAAACAAGTGTTTTTGGAAACAAGCAACAAAGAAAAATCTTTGGGAAAATACTTGCAATATGATAGAATTGAAGATCTAAGCAAAAATCCCAAAAACCTATTTTTCTTTGATTTTCCAAAAACCCTAAAACAATAAAGATGAGAAGTTTTTGCCCTTAAAACTCTTTTGAAAACTCTTTTAAACACTTCAGAAAACTGAAAATATTTCTCTTAAAAAAACTTGGCCAAAATCCCCAAAGAGATGGGGTTTATATAGCCCCTATACAAAATTAGCCGTTAGGCTGAGTTGGCAGTCTGACAGACTGCCGGTCGACCGGTCCGGTCGACCGCCAACGGTCAAAATG
Organism: Agave tequilana; assembly: GCA_038442645.1. Taxonomy (NCBI): domain Eukaryota; kingdom Viridiplantae; phylum Streptophyta; class Magnoliopsida; order Asparagales; family Asparagaceae; genus Agave; species Agave tequilana. Next base: position 102,102 of record JAVJIF010009455.1, read on the forward strand.
TGACCGTTGGGCAATAGCGGTCGACCGGCCCGGTCGACCGAAACATCCTGAGAGCAGAACTCTCATCTCGGTCGACCGGCCCGGTCGACCGTCCCAGAGACTCCAAAACGTGCACAGACTTGTGCACGTCGGTCGACCGTCCCGGTCGACCGGCCTATGGTGCGGTCGACCGGTCCGGTCGACCGACTTGGCCTGTCAGCCAGTCCTCAGTTCTGCACAGATACGGGATTTGAAAATAGGTCTTTTCACTCAATAAAAATCCCATAAATTCACAGTAAATCTAAAAAATAGTTTTAATCACAATAAAAACTGTTTTTCTAAAAATATGTTTTTCTAAAACTTGTTTTATCATTTTACTTTGATAACCAAACTTGTGATAAAAATTTCAAGACATATATCAATCATATCAATTCATTTTTGTGTTTTGCCAATTTTGTCAAAAACAAAACTTGTATTTTATCAAACTAGAATTTTCCAAAACATGAATAGGATAGTCAAAATAAGTTTATCTAGCAAGTTTAAAGCATGTATGTATATCTAGAACATATCTAATATACATAGGTATAAGGTAAACTTATTTTGATCTATTATTCATGAAAACCAAAAATCAAATCATGAAACGTGTGTGTTTTGTGCATTTGAGCATATCAACTAAACTAAGCTTTACAAATATGGATCTAAAACACAAACTCTAAACTAGATACCTAAGTCTTCTTGACGATCTTCATCTTCAAGTAGACTCGGTCCAAACTCCGTGATTCTCCAAGTGCAAAGGTATGATCTTTAAGCTTTGGCACCGGAATCATCATGAATAGCTTCTAATCATCTTGTTGAAGCTAATCACCAACCTAATATCCTGTTAATGTCTGAAACTTAGAAACACAAGAATATTAGTAAACATAACTACATGAGTGTTGATCATCATCAAAACTAGAGTGGAAGGCCATTGGGCCAACAAAAATGAGCAAGATGGAGGACTTGACCTTGCTGGATTTGATCTACTACACTCGAAGTCCACATTCAAATAAACTCACGTCAAATTCAAGAAAGTTTAAGTTCTGTAGCGGCTAAAATGTAATTTTGTAGAGTTAAAAATAATTTTCCAAATATTTATTTCGAATTGTAAACGGATTGATTTTTCTCCTTGATATTCGGACTCTTATTAACTTTTTGATGATATGAGATGGGAAGTAAATCAAGAGAGTGGAGATTATAAGGGTGGGTGAGAATAGTATCTCTACCTAAAATCCATAACTATGAATTTTATAGACTTCTATAATAAATCTAGACCTTTCAATATTTAACAAAATCTTCCTGCCATCCAATCAACCGTCCTTAGAAAAGAAGATTCTAAAACTTTTTCAAAACCCGATCAGAAAACAACTTGGAATTCGAAAATCACCGCACAGATTTTAAAATCTTCGTATCAGCTTTCGAAAGCTACCACCAAACTACCTTAACGTATTCCCCAAGTTTCACAGGCTACGAGGCTTCAAGACTGGATTACTTGTTCGCTACGTATCTCTGTGGTGCTACTCTACACTGTCCCCTCGAAATGCTCCCCCACTTAAATGCTTCGGAGTGCTCCTCCAGAGTGATATCTAGCTGCTACTCTGGAGCGAGACTATGATTTTGCCCTCAACCTGAAACTCCAAACTCGCCTAACTTCTTTACCAGGAGTGTTTTGCCTTCACTCCGAGATCTGCTAGAGAAACTTTTCAAAGTAATTTTGTTCCGGGGCTCTGCCCTCGAGCCCCCGAGCCCTTGGGCGAGTGGCTTCCCGCCCCCTTCCTAGCCCCACGACGACCTGACCGTGCAGGTCGATTCGCGTAATGACTCTGCGTAGGGCGATAAATCGTCAAGGCAGTAATTAGGCTCTACAGCTAGACAGTTCGGACTGCTGAATCTGTTGGAATCTCCTCTACCTTGTCGCACAGTCCTCTTCAATGAATGTGAAGCACCCAAAATACCAACAATCCTTGCTCCTTGTTGACGTTACTCCTGAAAATGACCTCTTGGGTAGTCACCACACTGTCAAAAATGTGACGACCCCTAATAAAACCACTCTGTTATGGGCTAATCAGGTAACTAAGTAGTCTATTCGAAAGAACTTTTGTAATGATCTTGAACAAGACATTAAGAAGGCTAATAGGTCCAAAGTCATTTATGTAGGATGGTTCATTCTTCGTAGGAGGAAGAACGATCGATGCATGGTTAAGGCAGTCAAGGGCAAGCTTGTGGCGGAAAAACTCATTAAAGATGGATATAATGTTAGCTTTAAGAATTTCCCAAAACCTCAGTAGAAAGAAGAATGGAAAGCCACCTAGGCCGGGGGCCTTATCTTTCCCTACTTGTCAAATGGAATCCCTAATCTCCATCTTGGAGAAAGCTCCCTCTAGATCCGAGAGAGAGCTCGTGAATGGATGAATGAACATGTCAGGTATGAGTAATACCTGAGCCAGTGATGGAGAACCTAACGACTCATTGAAATGAGCATCGACTACCCCTCTGAGGTTAGGTCCCTAAGGGACACAAAAATAAACATCCGGGGCTATATGTTTACCCCAAAAAAGAAAAAAGAAAAAGAAAAAATCTTTGGTGTCCTTATTAAAATCTGTTGGAGTGGTGGACTGGCAAGAGAAGAGGCGATGGATATTTGCTAACTCCAAATGCTCTTGAGTACTGAGTTGCTACCCTTTTAGTACCTCCAAAATAAATTCACTCAAGCTAATACTTTGCACAAAGTGAGAAGCTCTGCAATGCTTTGCTTTACTTTCTTTGTTTTTCTTCTTTTTCTTATGCTTTACAACACAACCATATGACCCCTTATATAGGATTGTATACAATGAAGTTTCAAGTATAATAAATATATGCGTAAATAACCTCACAAAACTCTCTTAGTAAATATGCTATAGGTTTTGCTTAACTTTATTGGTAGAGTCAATAAGCTTCAGGTTTGATTTTTTATTAACTCCATAACTCCAACAAATCACCCCCTCAAACCTGAAGCGTAGTCATACCGAGCTTGTCTCTTAATCTTCTGAACGCATCTGCTGTTAGAGGCTTGGTGAATATGTCTAGGACTTGGTCTAGAGTATGACAATACTCCAGTACTATGGTTTTCTTCTTTACATAGTCTCTTAGAAAATGAAACCGTGTTTCTATGTGTTTGCTCCTCCCATGGTTTACTGGGTCCTTTGCAAGTTGTATAGCTGATTTGTTGTTTACAAATATCATTATTGGTTTTTCTTATGGATGATCTAGCTCCTTTAAAAATTTCTCAACCAAATTACTTCACAGACTGTACATGCAGTCGCAACATATTCTGCTTCACATGAAGATAAGGACACAACTCCTTACTTCTTTGAGGTCCATGAAAATGCAGTTGACCCAAGATAGAGGACATAACCAGTGGTGCTTTTTCTATCATCTTGGTCACCTCCATGATCGCTATCTTAATAGCCTACTAAATCTGAAGTTTTACTATAAGTATAAATAGACCAAGGTTGATGTGCCTTTGATATACCTTAAAATTCTCTTCGCAGCTAGCCAATGAGACTCATTCGGCGTCTCCATATAACGACTCACAAGTCCGACTCCATAAATGATATCAAGCCTTGTGATCGTTAAGTACCTCTGGCTACCAACTAGATTTTTGAAGAGAGTCGAGTCTACAAAATCTCTATTTTTTTTCTCTTGATAGCTTCATTCCTGTAGCTATTGGTTGTTCACCGGGTTGCAGTTACCCATCTTGAATTTCTCTAAGATCTCCTTCATGTACTTCTTTTGAGATATAAATATCCCATTTTGTTGCTGCTTCACTTCGATGCCAAGAAAATAGGACATCAATCCATTGTCCGTCATCTCAAATTTATTGAACATCGCCACCTTGAATTCAGCAAGCATTTCGGCGCTACTTCCTGTGTACAACATATCATCAACATAAAGACAAATTATTAGAAATTCGTCTTGATGGCTCCTCTTATGTAGATGGCATGCTCATAGGGATATTTGGTGAAGACATTGTGATGAAGATAACCATCAATTCGGGCATTCCACGCCCGTGGTTCCTGCTTTAAGCCGTACAATGCTTTCTTCAGGCGATAAACCTTGTCTTCTTATCCTTTTATCAGAAAACCTTCTGGTTGGTGTACATACATCTCTTCTTCAAGAATACTATTGAGAAAAGCTGACTTGACATCTAGATGATATATCTTCCACCTGTGATGAGCTGCAAGTGAAATTAATAGTCTCACCGTGTCCAATCGAGCAACTGGTGCAAAGACTTCTTTATAGTCAATGTCGTACTTTTGTTTGTAGCATTTTGCGACAAGTCTCGCCTTGTACCGATCAACTTCACCATCTGCTGTGCATTTGATCTTGTACACCCATTTGACACCTATTGCCTTGTGACTTTGTGGAAGTGTTGTCAACTCCCATGTGTAATTCTTTTGGATGGCATGAATCTCCTCCTTCATTGCTGATCGTCAACAATCTTCTTCCTCAGCCTCTTGGAAAGTGAGAGGCTCATGATCAACATATAAGTAGAAGAGATTAGTCTCTCCGTTTTCTTCTATCTGCTCATAGATCTCCCTAAGGCTTCTCATTTTGATGGGACCTCATTGCACAACAGATTCACTGCTACTACTTTCCCTAGAAAATGGAAAAACTCTTGTAGGAGACGGTGTAGCATGTTGAGGAGATGATGGTGTAGCTGGTGGTGGAACCTCTTGTGGGGGCTCATCAGGTTCATCCACAACAAGTTACTCTTTGACAGTCTCTTCATTGCTCCAGCTCCATGCTTCAGCTTTATTGAAGACAACACCTCTACTAACCATTAGTTTCTTAGTTAGTGAATTGTAGAGCTTGTATGCCTTTGACTCCTCGCTATATCCGATGAAAATACATTTTTCACCATGATTGTCAAGCTTCTTCCTTTTGACTTCAGGTACTTGAGCATATGCAACACACCCAAAAATTCGTAAGTGTGCGGCACTAGGCGTGAAATCGCTCCATGCCTCTTGAGGAGTCTTACCCTTTACATGCCTCGTCGGGTACTTGAGAACCTAACAACTCATTGAAATGAGCATCGACTATATATATATCATCTCCTTATGAATAAATTTTATCTTTTCTTTTGAGGGTTTCAATTTCTCAACATGGTATCAGAGTAAAAGAAACCCTAACCCTAAAATCCACCATCTTCTTCTCTTACTTTCCTCAAAATCATCAATCCCTCCCCTTTCCCTCTCCTAAAGCCGCCGGCCATCCCCTCTCTTAAAGCCGCCGCCCCACTACTTCTCCAAGCCGCCGGCCCTCCTCCCTCCCCTCTCCCTCTCCTTAAGCCGCCGACCTTGTAGATCAATCTGCCCCCTCTTTTACTATCTATGAGGTCTGCGAAGCCCTCCAACAAGAAAAGATGCCCTATAAGACTTCTCTGGTGAGATCTGATCTGTTTATTACTCCAAAAATCAGATTTTTTTACATCTAGTCTGGCTATTTAGATGTTCTACAATACTTCTTTGGGAAGATCTAATCGGTTTACTTCTCAAAAATCAGATATTTACATCTGATCTAGCTATTTCTGGCTGAAAATTTGTGTCTTTTGCTGCTGATTTGGTTGTATATGCTACTATCTAGTAACAAAGTAACTTGTTTTCTCTTCCTGACTAATTTCTGGTGATTTATCTAGCTGGCTACTATGTCTGAGACTACAAGTTTCTCCTCTAATATGATCTCCTCTTTTATGGTTGAAACTTCTATTCCCACAAGATGATGTTAAGAACTACAGTGAAATTGAATGGATCAAACTACTTGTTATAGGCACAAACATTCCGCATATTCATTGACGCTCAAAACAAACTGACTCATCTCCTTCAGGCTCCACCTTCTACTACAGATCCCACGTATGTGACTGATTGGGAAAAAATAAAGATATAGTTTAAGGGTTAGAAGGATGTTATCTGGATGGATGCGTGTCTCTGTCTTCCACAATATATCCGTGGTAGCAAGGGCTATGCGGGTCGAATCCACAGGGAGGAATGCGATGGAAGCTTTTCGGAACGATTTTCTCTAACAATTAGCTTGGAAAAAAGGGATATTGATTGTAATAAATAGTTCTAGAAGTATAGTTTACTAATCATCTATCACAACCAAAGTATTATTCTAAAAGAATAAACATCATATTGAATAAAGAATTATCTACCCTAGGGTTGAGAATCAAGAAAGATGAATAACAATGTTGTAAACTCTAATTCATGTGCACTAATAAAAATCAAACTATAATTCATCTTAATTTCAAAGCATAGCATAAGAAAAGTCTACTTAACATTATGCTATCAAAGTATTTATATATGAACTATGAATAACCATTTAAGAAATGCAACTTAAATTAGTTAAACTAAATTATTAATTTATCTTCAAGAAAACCAATTTTAATCCTAGGGTTTTTAATAATAGATACCAATCAATTCATTTTTTAACTAAACTAGGGTTGATCAAGAGATTAGCAAATTATAAGTTTTAATTAGTTAAATATATTTTTATTTTTATTTTTATTATGAATAAGAAAGGTTGCATGAAAATTAAAAGAAGAAAAATAATTAAGCTAAAGCAGAAAAATAAATTGAATTGCAAAACAAGAAATATAAAAGGAATAAAGAATCTTTTTATTAGATGTCACCGGCCAATTACAAAGCTCTTCTTCTTAAAAATAAAAAAAGAAAATACAAGAAATTTGAAAAGAAAAGAGGATATAAAGGAAACTCTAAATTTGAGCCTCTCAGAGCTGCCCTTCCTCTGTTGCTATGCAGGGGTATTTATAGGAGAAAACTAGAGGGATGAGAAGCGTATGAAGATAGGAGGAGCAAAATATCTCTGAATTTGAATTCTTCTTTTATGTCCAAACTTGTTTTGACTTATCCGTAGAAGTTCAATTCTGTCTTACAACTTGTTATCATGTTGATCGCTGAATATGACTTATCAGCCAACTGAATTGGAAAGTTTGATCAACATAAGCATTGTACTCCTTCAAGTCTTCTTTCTGGATCATCTTGAATCATCAAATTTGAGTTTTGATAGAGAAAGTTATGATTAAAATACTAAAGGGTGTTCAGTCTGAATCCGAATTAAATTCAGATTTTGTCTCTTTTATCTTCATCTTGTGGTGCAAGCAACCTGGTTCAAATAGAAGTCCATCTCTATCCTTAATTAGAATGATGATTCATCTTGTTATATCTTTCTCCTTCTCTAGATTTGAATAGCAAGAGTCCCACTTTATCATTCTCTTTAGCAATTAGGAGTTCTATTTTATCCTTCCTCTTCCTCCCTTAGATTTAAAAATTTAAGTTTAGATTAGGTTAGATAAGGTAGAAACTTCTAAATTATTACAATTAATGTTGCATGTGGGCTTGTGGACTTTTTGGGCTTTTGAGCTTTAATTGGGCCTCATTTATTTATTTTTTTAGTTTCTCAAAGCCTGCACACATAAACAATAAAACATTAGTAGTAGTGCCTAAAAGAATAAATAGGGAAATATGATGGTACATGTGATAATAAATATGCACTTTTTACTACCTATCACACCCCCACACTTATCTTTTTGCTCGTCCTCGAGTAAAAATAAAGAAAAAAATAAAATAAAAACTAACCTATCCTAACTCACTTTCGTAGGAATCACGATTGCACTTAGCACGTGCAACAAGCCGTTAAACCTCTAGATTCTAGGACGAGTGTTGTCTTGTGAGGGTTTTCAGCGGATTACACCCACAAAATCCATAAAAGAAAAATGTTAGAGATTTAATTAATTTTATTATTTATTTATTTATTTTATTTTGAAAAAGGAAAGAAATATTTGAAATATATTTGAAGAAACTAAGTAATCTATAAGTTTTAAGATTATCACTTTTATTCATTCTTGAACTTAGTCTTTATACAACAATTTGTCATCAATTTTAGGTAAGGATTAAAATTGAATTTTGTATAGTCTCTTTCGTTACCCTAAGTCATATGCATCCTTGTGAACATGAATCTTTACTAGAGATTCTTTAATTTGAACTCCCATGCCTCTTTATTATATATATATATTTTTAAAAATGTATAACTCATCTAATTTTCTTTTGTATAAGTATCAAGGCTTCTTGAGGCCCTCATAGCTAACTAATTGACTATTAGATGTGTAGTACATATATAGATAATATTTTTAGTTTTCTTAGGCTTTCTAATCCACCCTGTAGCGAACCTAAGGTCGGTGGCTCCCAAACCGGTCAGTTTTAGGGCACCGGTGGGAAAACACCCCACGGACTTAAGGATTCGAGTGAATTAGGCCACAAAACTAAGGACTTTTAGGCGTGAATACTTATGCTTCTTGAGACACATGTATCCAGCTTAATCAGTGAATTTTTTATTTTATATATATCTTTTTATTTTAATTTTTTTATAAGGCACAAGAGTCTTTGTTTTAGAATCCTTGATGTGTAAGTGTATTAGGTATGCACATTTCATTAAGGTAAAAATCAAGACTAATTAATTATTCAATTTTTTCTCCTATACCTAAAAATCCAACAATTTATTTTATTTTGACCAAGTTTTTAGAAATCCTAATCATGATTTTCCTAATTTTTAAGATTAACTTAGATTTCTTTCAAGAGATAAGTCAAAGTATTGTTCTCTTTTTCAAAAAGTTTTTAAAAAAAAATTTTAGTTAGTATCTACCTATGTTAGTATGTTAGTAAATTCTCCCTCACACTTATCTCATGCATTGTCCTCAATGTATGAATAAATGCATGTATGCATGAAAAAGAAGAAAAGGAAGGAAAATATTCTCACCTGACGGACTTAAAGGATTCGAGTGTATTAGGCCACAAAACTAAGGACCTTTAGGCGTGAATACTTATGCTTCTTGAGACGCATGTATCCAGCTTAATCAGTGAATTTTTTTATTTTATATATATCTTTTTATTTTAATTTTTTTTATAAGGTACAAGAGTCTTTGTCTTAGAATCCTTGATGTGTAAGTGCATTAGGTATGCACATTTTGTTAAGGTAAAAATCAAGACTAATTAATTATTCAATTTTTCTCCTATACCTAAAAATCTAACAATTTATTTTATTTTGACCAAGCTTTTAGAAATTTTCCTAATTTTTAAGATTAACTTAGATTTCTTTCAAAAGATAAGTCAAAATATTGTTCTCTTTTTCAAAAAGTTTTTTTTAAAAAAATTTTAGTTAGTATCTACCTGTGTTAGTATGTTTGTAAATCCTCCCCCACACCTATCTCATGCATTATCTTCAATGTATGAATAAATGCATGTATGCATGAAAAAGAAGAAAGGGAAGAAAAATATTATCTTAAGGTGGTGGTTCCGGTGGTGGTCTGATTGGTCCACGAAATGCGGCCCAATCGAATTTTTGTGAAGTTCGGATGAACCTACCAGAAATCTCTCTTATATAACCCACTAAAATGATGTATGTATGAACATTTTTTATTAAAAATTTAACCCCATCAAAATTTCAAATTTCATAATTGTTGACCCAAAAGGTTACACTCTCCATTTGTTTAGAGTTTTGATGATAACAAAACACTTAAGAGCTATATGGTACTAATAAGTTTGTTCAAGATGAGTTTCAGGTTAATAATATTTTGAAGGCCATTGTTTAGCTTTTGCAAGACTTTCTAGATTCATGGAGCAAATAAGGCAAATGACACAAGAAGGAATGTTCATAGAAGAAAAGGATCTAGCATGACATTGCATGGCTCAAGACTTCAGTTTGGCTCAAGAGACTTCATTAGTTTTATTTTTAGTTTTATAGTTTTGTTAAAGAATAGTGGATAGGTTGAAGCTCAAATACACACACATAAATTTAATACGTTTGGTTTTTGATTGAATCGGTTTTGGATTTCAAGTACATATATCGGGTTTTGGATTTGAACCAGTTTTAGTTCTGCTGATTTGCTTGACACCTTTTACTTTTCTTATCATAACTTTTTATTCTTTTATTCAAATAATATGATTCAACTTGCATTTCAAAGATAACTTTCAGATCTAAATTTCTTATTCAATAATCATTTTCAGATTCAAATTTTAAAGATGTCAAATATTTAGTTGAACTCTGTTCTTGTTCTGAAAACAGCTTACAGTTTCTGTTTTGACACCTGTCAGTGTTTTATTGATAACTTTCTCATCCAAACTGATATTGAGTTGATTTCAGTTATATTAAAAATAAGACTTAAAGATATACAAATTATTCCTATATATCTTATTCTGAATTCGAACGTTTGCAGCCTGAAAAATGTGCTCAAAGTTGACCAATCTGCCAGATTGGCAGTAATGGCTAATTTTCTGGAGGCTGATTTTTAACATGTTTTCAAAATGTGTTTAAGTTTAAATAAAACATGGTTAGCTGTATTAGAGGGTCAATTTCTTCCTTTATATTCAGTTAAAACTTTTCTATGTTTACTCTTCCTCAATCCTATATAAAGGGGTCATTAGGGCAGAGGTTTTCACAACAAGCATTGGCAAAAATATTCAAAGTTTTCAAAGGCTTTCAAAAGAGTTTGGTCCTTGGTTTTTGTGCTGAAGAATCTCTCATCGCTGAATTTTTATTTTCTAAACTCTCTGAATTTCATTTTCTTTTTTTACTTACAATATTTGAGCTTCAATTCTAACCATTGTTCTACAGGGTTCTTGTAAGGGAAAGAGGCTTTTGCAAAAGAGAGTTTGTGGTCTTTGATCACCAAGAAGTACTTGTGTTCAAGATTGTGGAGTTGGGTACTCCGATGTGATTGTAACTCTTTGTGAAGTTATAGTGGTTAGAAATCCTTCTGGGTGAAGGCGGGGAGTAGAGCTGGGTGCTCGAACCTCGAAAAAATTCTCGGTGTTTGTGTTTGGTTTACTTGCTCTTATCTCTTGCATTATATTCTTTGCTTAAATTACTTGCTTGTATGTAATTGCAATTAATTTTAAATTCCGCATTAAGTTCACTAGATTAGCATTATCACCTATTCACCCCCCTCTAGGTGATTTCAATTGGTATCAGAGCCTACGCTCCTGATATTAGGTTTAACCACCTAGGAGTGAGATCTTGGTTTGCTAGTCTACATTTGCATTTTCATTTGCACACATTTAGTTTGCACTCATGGATAGCCCTCCTATGTTTGACTTTTCTAGACATGATATTTGGAAGGCCAAGATGAGTTGTCATTTAAAAAGCCTAGGACATCTAGTTTATCAAGCCACTAACAAAGAATCCTTCCCCAATGATAGCAAGCATAGAAAGGCCAATGTATTAGCCCTTAAGACACTTAGAGCATCTCTTAATAAAGATATATTACATGTATTTGCTCACTATGATTCAGCTTTTGCAGTTTGGAGCATCGTGGCTTCTCCCGAGCTACCAAGGATCATCAATAAGTTGAGGAGATCTAGGAGAGACAAGTCCGACGAGTATTGCCTCATGGTCCAAGGGAATGACTCCCTTGAGGTACAATCAGAATCTCACTAGATGATAGCTCTAGTTCCTATTGTTATGGGTGTTTAGAAGTTCAAACTTTAAATATGAAACTTGCTATAAAGCTTGAAATTTTTTTAGAAAAATATGATCTTTTGAAAAAGAAAAATTTTGAACTAAAAGAAGAAATGAAGGATTTGTGTTCAAATTTTGAATTAATTTTGCAAGAGAAGGAAGAGATTGCTAGTGAACGTGACTCACTTAAATTTCAACTTGACCTTGCCCTAAAGGAAAATGAATTTTTGAAACACAAAAATGATTGTGATGATGTTGTGAAAAATAATGAGATTTTATCTTCAAAATTGGATTTTATTTAAAAGATAACCATTCTTTAAAAAATGAAATTGATTTCATTACTAAAGAATTAGATCTTGTTTTAAATAAAAATAAATCTTTGAAAAAGGATATAGATAATCATGTTTGCCATGCTAGTGTAGCTTCTTCATCTAGCACATCTATTGCATGCTCCACTTTATCTTCAACTATTGAAAATGATATAAATGTTTTGAAGAAAAGTGTTGATTATTTGGGCTCCACTTTGAGCCATTGTGTCATGAACCACACACGCTTGGAATCCTTGGTTCGAAAGAAACAAGTTCCATCTTTGCATGCACACCCTCCACGGCATACACATACTTCCCACGGTCACCACCATCACATGTATGCTCATGTGTACACATGTACACATTGTGGACGTAAGGGCCACCTTGCTAGATTTTGTTATGATCGTATATATTATGAAAATTTAGCAAATAATGTTGTTTGGGTTAGGAAAGGTACTAACCACTATGGACCCAAAAGAAAATGGGTACCAAAGACCACCCCTATGGTTTTTGATGTAGGTGTGGGCTCTCGCATCACGTGAGAGTGGCGATACCTTGAAGTGGATGCGTTCTGTCCTAAAGAAAAATAATTTGAATGCATCACTTTCAAGGGGAGTTTGGTGGAGAGGACCACCATTGGTTTGGAGAACTAGAGAGGTGCCTTCATCAGTTTTGGTATCAATCTCTAACTCCCGTTTATATTTGCATGTTTTTTTTCATGTCATTGATTTATAACATGTCATGTTTTATTGTTCATTATACCTATGCCATGTTTATTAGAATAGTGATATACTTATTAGTTATTTGAGACACTCTTGTTTAAAATGGACTTATATCATTGTGTTCTCACTTTGTTTTTATAACTAATATGTATGTCCTAGATCTAATGTACATGCATATACATAATGATCATATGGATGTTTATGATTTTTGTTTTGATACTTCATGTTTTGATTAGTACGTTAAATGTCATGATTATTAGACCATTGACATGCATGTATAGCTTTTGAGTTCACCCATGTTTATATTGACACATATGTTGTGTTCTCACCCTTATTTAGCTATCGTGTCTTTCATAGTTCTATTAGCATGTGGATTTACATAATGATTGTTTTATGTTTGTAATGATGATTTATGTCCCATTTTATGCTACATAATTTGATTAATTGTTTAGATGTTAGTTTTCATTAAAACTAGGATATATACTTGTACATATTATGGGCCACAAATAGATCACTATATGTTTGTACTTGAACGCTCTTTTGTACCCATTAGATGTGCTAGTATAGTCTAATTTTGATGATTCATGCATTCTAACTTGTATTCTCTATTTTGGATATGTTTTATGATCTTGTGTTTTAACTTCATGTATATGTCTATTTTGCCAAACTTTAAGATATACATGTATACCCTTTGAATCATTTGCTTTTCATGCAAATCGTTATTATGAACTTAAATTGTGTTTAGGGATATGTATGTATACTTCTTGTTTTGTCAAAACATACATATGCCTTGAAGTATGAATTGGGTTTAATGAAAATTTAGTTTTGATTAGTCTCATATTTTATGTTTAAAGGAATACCTTAATTGAGCTTAAGTGCATGTTTTCATGATAGTGTGTTTCACATTACACTTGTACACTCTCCTTATTTGATGGTTTCTCATGATTTTGTTTTCATGAGTATGATATGTGCTATATAGATTTTGAGTGTTTTTAGTGCCATGTGATTTACATGTGTTTCATGAAAAACAAGTTTGTTTTATTCCTTACTTGAAGGATTTCGTACTAGTTTACAAGCTTTTCCATTTAACTAGTTGTTATATTCTTCATTTTGGTAGAGTTTTTTAAACATACTTTATGTTCAAACCTATTTTTGAAAACCCTACCATCTAAGGGAAGTTGGTTGGGCGACCATGCCTTGTATGTTATTATTGAAAATCATTTTAAAACATGTGCGTGAAATGGGTGGTAGGTTATATGAGGTATACACTTGATCTTATTATTGTTTCAATTGGTATCATTGGATCGTTTCAATTGGTATCAATATTGACATTCTTTTTGTATGCTCATATATGTTTAATTTGTACTCAATAATATCACAAATTTAGTTTTGCCAAACTTGATTTTTAATGAATATCATATTTAAATTGATTAGTTTTCAATTGGTATCCTAATACAAGCTTATGCATCATTTTAATTGGTATTTCATAAAGGGGGAGAAAATTCATATTTTATCTCTCAATTGATATTTGGTTTACCTTTGTTTTCCACTCTCATACTTTATGATGAAAAATGATTTAAAGGAAAATTAATATGGATTTTAATTTGGTATCATATGAAAAATACTTACAATTGGTATCAAGATGCTTATTTGTTTACTTTCTATTGGTGTCAAGATGCATGATTTTTAATTGTTTATTTACAAAAATTGGGAGAAGTATTTTGTTATTTTTATACTTCGCTTATTGTTTTTGTTTTATTAATAACAAGAATTTTTATATATTTATTATCTTTCAATTGGTATCATGATTCACTTATATTGATATTTTTTTTGGAAAAATATGTTTTATTGCTTACTTGGACCCCTTTGTTGATGATTGACAAAAAGAGGGAGAAGTATTTAAGTTTATATGCATATTTATATAAGAACATAGTTTGGTTAGTTTGATTTTTTATTGGTATCAAGAGCATTATTTCAGAACATGTTCATGTAAAGATTTATTTTAGTATTAAAAGCTTGTTTTATGCATATCTATGAATTGTCATTATTTATTGGTTATTTCCTAACCCTTTTTGATGTATGACAAAAAGGGAGAGAAGTATTGGTGATTTCATGTTTTGGTTTCATATTTTGTACATGTTCATATTTTGTACATGTTTATCTCATATATGTATATGTAGGTTTCATGTTTTATACATATTCATATATGTATATGCTTTCATGTTTTATACTTGATAAAATAGAGTATCATTTGAGGGGGAGTTTTTATATCCCTTTTATATCTTGATAATATAGCCTATTTGTTTTGTCATCATCAAAAAGGGGAGATTGTTGGCCCAAAAGGTTACACTCTCCATTTGTTTAGAGTTTTGATGATAACAAAACACTTAAGAGTTATATTGGTACTAATAAGTTTGTTCAAGATGAGTTTCAGGTTAGTAATATTTTGAAGGCCATTGTTTAGCTTTTGCAAGACTTTCTAGATTCATGGAGCAAATAAGGCAAATGGCACAAGAAAGAATGTTCATAGAAGAAAAGGATCTAGCATGACATTGCATGGCTCAAGACTTCAGTTTGACTCAAGAGACTTCATTAGTTTTGTTTTTAGTTTTATAGTTTTATTAAAGAATAGTGGATAGGTTGAAGCTCAAATAGACACACATAAATTCAATACGTTTGGTTTTTGATTGAATAGGTTTTGGATTTCAAGTATATATATCGGGTTTTGGATTTGAACTAGTTTTAGTTCTGCTGATTTGCTTGACACCTTTTTACTTTTCTCATCATAACTTTTTATTCTTATATTCAAATAATATGATTCAACTTGCATTTCAAAGATAACTTTTAGATCTAAATTTCTTATTCAATAATCATTTTCAGATTCAAATTTTAAAGATGTCAAATATTTGGTTGAACTCTTTTCTTGTTCTGAAAACAGCTTACAGTTTCTGTTTTGATACCTGTCAGTGTTTTATTGATAACTTTCTCATCCAAACTGATATTGAGTTGATTTCAGTTGTATTAAAAATAATACTTAAAGATATACAAATTATTCCTATATACCTTATTCTGAATTCGAACGTTTGCAGTCTGAAAAATGTGCTCAAAGTTGACCAATCTGCCAGATTGGCAGTAATGGCTAATTTTCTGGAGGCTGATTTTTAACATGTTTTCAAAATGTGTTTAAGTTTAAATAAAACGTGGTTAGCTGTATTAGAGGGTCAATTTCTTCCTCTTATATTCAGGCATAACTTTTCTATGTTTACTCTTCCTCAATCCTATATAAAGGGGTCATTAGGGTAGAGGCTTTCACAACAAGCATTGGCAAAAATATTCAAAGTTTTCAAAGGCTTTCAAAAGAGTTTGGTCCTTGATTTTTGTGTTGAAGAATCTCTCATCGCTGAAATTTTATTTTCTAAACTCTCTGAATTTCATTTTCTTTTTCCACTTACAATATTTGAGCTTCAATTCTAACCATTGTTCTACAGGGTTCTTGTAAGGGAAAGAGACTTTTGCAAAAGAGAGTTTGTGGTCTTTTGATCACCACAAGATTATGGAGTTGGGTACTCCGATGTGATTGTAACTCTTTGTGAAGTTATAGTGGTTAGAAATCCTTCTGGGTGAAGGCGGGGATGTAGAGCTGGGTGCTCGAACCTCGGAAAAATTCTCGGTGTTTGCGTTTGGTTTACTTGCTCTTATCTCTTGCATTATATTCTTTGCTTAAATTACTTGCTTGTATGTAATTGCAATTAATTTTTAAATTCCGCATTAAGTTCACTAGATTAGCATTATCACCTATTCACCCCCCTCTAGGTGATTTCAATAATTATTTTCGGAGTCAATTTTGTCAACCGCCTTGTCCCAAAATGGAGTGTGAAAAGATAGAATGATTGACTTGGACTTAGGAAGCACGAGAACTAATACCGATTCAGGAAAGTAACTTAAGTCAAGTAAAGGTTCAGGAGTCGAACTTGATTCAAGAAGTGGGTCCAAATCAAGAAGTTGAAACTCAAGTCCACATTCATTTTCTCACAATGGAATGTGACTTAATATTGGTGATTCAAGTTCAAGAATGACAGGTGTGTGAATCAAAACTGACTCTAAAATATTACTCAAATCGGGTAACAAAATAGGAGTCAATATTGATTCGGGAATTTGAACTGGATCACAAATTTGAGAATCTAGGTCACATTTCTCATTGAGTTCAATTTCATAAAAATGAGAACTGGCCAATTTGTCAATGGGACTTTCAAAAGTATGAAATTGGTCAAGTTCAATATGATGATCATAAAAGATTGACGATTCAATTCACAATGAATTAGCACAGGATCCAATGTGGACTCGGGAAAAATATTGAAATCAGGTGAATAAATCGGAGTCATTATTGAATCAGGAAGTAGAATTGAATCATTAAGTTGAGGTTCAGGATCATATTCATTCTCAAGTTCTATTTCAAGAAATGAATAACTTGCCAAATTATCAATGTCATTTTTAAAATTTAGAGTTTGGGCAAGTTCAAATGATTGTACTGAAATGGAATCTTATTTTTCAAAACAAGATGACTCTTCGGCTCTAACAGAATGGTTAGCGACATCAGAAATGGTCAAATGGTGAGAATGGAGAGTTTGAACCATTAGATCTATGTCATGATTACGAGCGATTTTAGCCTGAGTCGTGGCTTCAAGCATCTTTTCATAGTCGATTGGTTCATCGTTTTGTTGTGATTGGACTTGAAAAGATGAAGTGTTGTTGTGAATTCGTGGTGAAATTGTGAGTCCGTCAGATTCTGTGATTGTTGCTTGAGCTCACGCATAATCATTTCCAAGATTGAAGGTTTTCTATTTTTGATTGTTGCTTGGACTCACGCATACTCATTTCCATCATTTCCAAGATTGATGGTTTTCTATTTTGAACTGGTGGTTGTGAGTATGAATCTTGAAAATATTGTGGTCAAGGTGGATAAGGAGGACAAGTTGGTTGAAAATTAAACTTGGGGGAGGTGAATCCCCATTGACTCTGTGAAGAGTTAAAATTGTTTTGGAAATTATAGTCATAAGATTGGGGGCATGGGTTATATTCATTTAGATAAGACCACTCCAGCACACTAGGTTGGTTAAGATTATAATATGCCGGTTGGTAATATCTGAAAAAGAGGTAGGGGTATAATATGGATTACCATTAAATTGGAAGAATTATTGTTATAAGCCATATCACACAAACAAAAAAAAACAATAAGCAAACAAATAAAAAGAAAAAATATCTAACCTAGGGTAAACCTGGACCTAGACGACTCCTAACTTTAGACTGTCTTTAAGAGGTATATTGCCGACCTTAACTATAAGTTAATCGGTCAGGTAGGTGGCAAGGTTGGTGGGAGGTTATCCGTCAAAGACGTTCCTTAATTAAGTAACCACCAACCTTCGGGCTTTCGGCCCTTAATCCCCTTCCTAGGCACCGATTTGGCAAGAGTTAATTCTGAACAACTTTCTTTTCAGCCAATCTCCTAATGAGTCCGAAGGCCAACGTCTAGTCAATTTTATTTTAGGGTTAGGGTTGTGAGTGTGGCGGAGATGATTTGTGGGCCAAGGAAGGGTGATGAAATCCCCACCTTATCTTATTTATAGGTTATGCCCTTAAAGTGATTTAGTGCACGTGTAAAGCAATAGACAAGTATTCACTCAAAAGCAGTAAATCGGCTAAGGGTGCTTCCTAGTCTGTATGCAATGCGAACGTACCTTGTCTCCAGCACTCTTCAACAGAATTTAAAAAAATTAAATAGACACGTGCCTATGATGCAAGAGTCTAATATTTTTTTATCAACTAATAGGTTACTATTAATTAGTTAGCAGTATGAAGGGTGATCACAGAGAAAACTTATCAGAGCAGTAAACAGATATTACAATTTGCAACAACCTGCAAAAAGTTCAGTCAGTAATTCGCTACTATAGCCGCGGATCCGTGGCTATTGCCGCGTTTGCGCGGCTAGATAGTAGGCTCTGCTGCTCTGCCTTCTAGGGCAGAGCACAGAGTTGCTATATGTCCTTAGCTGCAGCTAATTTTCCTGTTATCAGATCCTGCAAACAGGAAAAAAATAAATAATTAGTTTTTTTTAGAGAATATCGTACCGTTCCCTCCCCGGCAACGGCGCCAAAATTTTGATTGGGAAAAAATAGAGATATAATTTAAGGGTTAGAAGGATGTTATCTGGATGGATGCGTGTCTCTGTCTTCCACAATATATCCGCGGTGGCAAGGGCTATGCGGGTCGATTCCACAGGGAGGAATGCGATGGAAGCTTTTCAGAACGATTTTCTCTAACAGTTAACTTGGAAAAGAGGGATATTGATTGTAAGAAATAGTTTTAGAAGTATAGTTTACTAATAATCATCTATCACAACCAAAGTATTATTCTAAAAGAATAAACATCATATTGAATAAAGAATTATCTACCCTAGGGTTGAGAATCAAGAAAGATGAATAACAATGTTGTAAACTCTAATTCATGTGCACTAATAAAAATCAAACTATAATTCATCCTAATTTCAAAGCATAGCATAAGAAAAGTCTGCTTAACATTATGCTATCAAAGTATTTAGATATGAACTATGAATAACCATTTAAGAAGTGCAACTTAAATTAGTTAAACTCAATTATTAATTTATCTTCAAGAAAACCAATTTTAATCCTAGGGTTTTTAATAATAGATACCAATCAATTCATCTTTTAACTAAATTAGGGTTGATCCAGTGATTAACAAACTATAAGTTTTAATTAGTTAAACATATTTTTATTTTTATTTTTATTATGAATAAGAAAGGTTGCATAAAAATTAAAAGAAGAAAAACAATTAAGCTATAGCAGAAAAATAAATTGAATTGCAAAACAAGAAAAATAAAAAGAATAAAGAACCTTTTTATTGGATGTTACCGGCCAATTACAAAGCTCTTCATCTTCAAAATAACAAAAACGAAAATACAAGAAATTTGAAAAGAAAAGAGGATCTAAAGGAAACCCTAAATTTGAGCCTCTCAGAGCTGCCCTTCCTCTGTTGCTATGCAGGGGTATTTATAGGAGAAAACTAGAGGGATGAGAAGTGTATGAAGATAGGAGGAGTAAATATCTCTGAATTTGAATTCTTTATTTATCTCCAAACTTGTTTTGACTTATCAGTAGAAGTTCAATTCTGTCCTGTAACTTGTTATCATGTTGATCTCTGAATATGACTTATCAGACGATTGAATTGGAATGTTTGATCAACATAAGAGTTATAGTCCATCAAGTCTTCTTTCTGGAGCATCTTGAATCATCAAATTTAAGTTTTGATAGAGAAAGTTATGATTAAAATACTAAAGGGTGTCCAGTCTGAATTCGAATTAAATTCAGATTTTGTCTCCTTTATCTTCATCTTCTGGTGCAAGCAAGCTGGTTTAAATAGAAGTCCATCTCTATTCTTAATTAGAATGATGATTCATCTTGTTATATCTTTCTCCTCCTCTAGATTTGAATAGCAAGAGTCCCTCTTTATCCTTCTCTTTAGCAATTAGGAGTTCTATTTCATCCTTCCTCTTCCTCCCTTAGATTTTAAAATCCAAGTTTAGATTAGGTTAGATAAGGTAGAAACTTCTAAATTACTACAATTAATGTTGCACGTCGGCTTGTGGACTTTTTGGGCTTTAATTGGGCCTCATTTATTTATTTTTTTAATTACTTAAGGCCTGCATACATTAAACAATAAAACATTAGTAGTAGTGCCAAATAAAAGAATAAATAGGGAAATATGATGGTAAATGTGATAATAAATATACACTTTTTACTACCTATCAATGACTTGACTTACTGGAGACTATTCTGTAATGATATGGCTTCTCAATAGTCTGGAGGACAAGATTAATGGTAGTGCCATGTTCCTGACCATTGCTAAAGAGATGTTTGATATACTATATGTGATGTATGGTAAGGAGAAGAACCCCTCAAGGGTGTTTGAGATTTATGAGTGCTTGTTTGAGCTCAAATAGGCAGACAGATCTGTACCTGAGTTTTATGGCAAACTCAAAAGTCTGATTGATGAGTCAGAGATGCAACAGCCTGCTGTTACTGATGCGGCGACAGTAAGGGATATTGTTAGGATCTAGCAGAATCGAAGTTTCTATCTGGTTTGAGTCTTACACTACGATCTCAGGTGCGAGGTCAGATATTGGGAGGAGATAGTATTCTCACATTGACTGCCACCTTCTCGAGAGTTATGCGAGTCTCTACTGGATCCGATGTTTCATCTGCACCATCCATTGAGCAATATGTCATGATTTCTGGGTGTGGCAGGGGTCATAGCCGCGATTTTGGAGGAAGAAGACGTGGATCTGTACGTAGACGTGGATTTTATAGAGGCAGACAGAGTGTTTCTGAGAAAGGCCCAGGGCAATATAGGTATTGTGGACATAGTAATCACATCTCTGAAAACTGCTGAAAGAAATTTGGTCGACCTGAGTGGGCACAACTATCTGAGTCTGATGCTCCTGCTCGTGTGCTGCTCCTCAGGTCTCCTCGTTTGCTCATCCGGGCTCTTTCACAGTTGTACTATCACAGAAGGAGTAAGATAGACTCCGACAACTAGAGTTCTCTTAAAACAATCTTTCAGTGACTCATGCATCTGCTATAGATTTGCACGTCTAAACTGCCTCTCGTCAAAAGTCCTGGATATCATGAAAACAAAACACCATTCTCCATGACTCTCCATGTTTTTGGCTACACTTGTTTCGTCCAGGACTTGTCTCCTGGGTTAAATATGTTAACTCTTAGACATATAAAGTGTGCCTTTGTTGGGTATTTTAGAACACAAAAAGGATACCGGTGTTATAATCCCTCCACCAGGAAGTACTTGGTGTCTGCTGATGTTACATTCTTTGAGTCGATTTCATATTTCTCTCTACAGGTTCTTGTCACTATATCTGAGACTGTTCCTCTTTCACTATCTGTGGCATTACCTACACCT
Organism: Agave tequilana; assembly: GCA_038442645.1. Taxonomy (NCBI): domain Eukaryota; kingdom Viridiplantae; phylum Streptophyta; class Magnoliopsida; order Asparagales; family Asparagaceae; genus Agave; species Agave tequilana. Next base: position 123,643 of record JAVJIF010009455.1, read on the forward strand.
ACTTCTACAGTTTTTTTGGCAGTACCTTCAGTAGAAATTCCGAATCCACCTACATCAAAGCCAGTTCAAGATTTCAGGTACGTCTACACTTATCGCCCAAAAGTTCCTACCTCCGAACCAGTTCTAGCTAACCCCTCTCCAGTAGACGGTCCTCCTTCAGCATCAAAATCTTTCTTTGATCTTGATATTTCCATTGCTCTTCGAAAAGATAAACGGTTTAACACTGAGCATCTTATTCCAAATTTCATTTCTTATAATCACCTTAACCCTAGTTTTTATCAGTTTGCTCTATCTGGGTCTTCTGAGTCTATACCCAGATCTTATACATAGGCTTTATTGGTACCTACCTGAAAGCAGGTTATGGATGAGGAGATCAAAGCTCTTTCTTCTAGAGGACTTGGTGTTGGTTTCGGCACCAACAAATGCAGCTGTTGTTGGCTGTCACTGGGTCTTTACTTTAAAATACCGCTCAGATAGATCTATGGATAGATATAAGGTTAGGCTCGGGGTCAAAGATTATATTTAGACATATGACATCCGACTATTTTGAGACAATCTCGCTAGTTTTCAGGATGAATTTTATAAGGATTCTGTTCTCTATTACTGTTAACTTGTCATAGCCATTGTTCCAACTGGATGTCAAGAACGCTTTCTTATATGCAAATCTTCAGGAGGAAGTTTATATGGAGCAACCTCTAGGCTATATTGTTCAGGGGGAGACAAAAATCTGTCCTCTCAAGAAGGCCATATATGAACTTAAGCAGAGTCCAAAGGCGTAGTTTGAGAAGTTCAGCCATACCATTTCTGATATTGGCTTTTGCAGATGTCATTCAAACCACTCTCTCTTCGTTCGGCGTAAAAAATTTGGCATCGTAATTCTGGCTTTTTTTTTATGTTGGTGATATTTTGCTAACTGGTAGTGATTCAACTGGGTTATTGGAGACTAAAAAGTATCTTAAGCATCATTTTGTAAACCAAGGACATGGGACATCCAAAATACTTTCTGAGAATTGAAGTTGCACATCAAAAACAAAATGTACTTTCCCAGTGAAAGTATACTCTCGATCTTCTAGAGGAAGAAGGACTTTAGGATGCAAATCTGCTAATACCCCAATGAAAACCAATGCGTATTTTGATTTGATGATTGTCATACACTGGATGATCCAAAACGATATAGGAGATTAATTGAGAAGTTGATATATCTCACGGTTACTAAGCCAGATATAAACTTTTGTTGTAAGGTTACTGAGTAGATTCATGCATCAGCTCAGAAAGACTCATTGGTTAGCTGCGACAAAGGTTCTTGCATGCATCAACAGTTGTCCAGGAAAAGGGTTGGTGCACAGAAAATATGGGCATGTACGGATTTTTGAATACTTGAATTCAATATATGCTAGTCACCAAGGAGATAGAAAGTCTACTACTGGGTATTGCACCTTTGTTGGAGAAAATCTGGTGACTTGGACGAGTAAAAAGAAAGATGTTGTGTCTTGCTCGAGTGCAGAAGCTGAGTGTAGAGTTATGGCTCATATGGCATACGAAATGGTGTGATTAAAAAAAAAAATCTACTGATGGAGCTTGATTTCAGATAGCGTGGGCCCATGCTTATACATTGTGATAATCAGTCTACCATCTATATTGTCCAGAATCTTATATTTCATGAAAGAACCAAACACATTGAGATTGACTATCATTTTATCAGAGATACTTGGACGAAGAAGGTGGTTATATTCTAATTCACACCATCTTCAAATCAGTTGGCTGATCTCCTTATCAAAGCTGTAACGGTCCCAGATTTAATTACCTCAAAATCCATAATCATCAACCTTATTGCTCGTTAATCAAATTATACTAAAGAAGTTTTGGCAGCATCTCCTCTGAAATATAGACTCCATCTCAATACAATAATTTAGATTTCGGCTAATATCAGCCTATTTATAAATCTCATTTTCATCATGTAGTTCATCCCAAGGTCCATCAAATAAACATATATATAAGAGTGCTTTCCTGATATAATATTTTGACTCAAAGTGACTAATAACATCAGAGTTTACGAAAAGAATCACATTCTATAATAAGTACATACGTCATCTCAGGAGAACATCCTTGCAGCTCTAAGTCGGACCTTCACCTTGTCGTGACCTGAAAATATCAATCTGTGGTGGGGTGAGCTCAATAACTCAGTGAGTGAAGTCATTCAAAATAGAGTTTGTATTATAATACCATTGTAATTTAAGTATGATGCAGTCGAACAATGTCCAGAATCAGTTTCAATACTTTCTACTTATAGTTGATACTGTAGCTTATGAATCATAGACTCTTTCTATTATCTGATACTTTCTATATGTATTCTTCTGGGTACACGTGACCAATATTTTATTAACATACAATCTCAATGATTTTGCAATACTTGACCTACTCGTTAGTCTCTTATAATCACCTCTCATATTTCTAGCTTGTAATATGTTCGTATTTCATACATAGTCATGGTCACAACACAACACTTGGAGAGCCTAATCACAGCCCAACTCTTGGAGAGTCTAATCTTACTCACTAGATTAATTATAGTTCAATATTGCACCTACCCCAATATACATATGACATCACACACTACTCATGATAGTATCCAATTATAACTATGTGTTCATACATGAAGAAACACGAGACACTCACATCCATACACTAGATGTCATACATATTAATATCCTTAATTTAGATATCATAAATGATCATATCCATATACCGGATATCATAAATAATCATATGCATATACTACGTGCCATACCTATTAACATCCTTAATTCGGATATCATAACAATCATATCCATATACCGGATATCATAAACAATCATGTGCATATACTACGTGCCATACCTATTAACATTCTTAATTCGGATATCATAATAATCATATCCATATACCGGATATCATAAACAATCATGTGCATATACTAGGTGCCATACCTATTAACATCCTTAATTCAGATATTATAATAATAATATCCATATACCATATATCATAAACAATCATTCAAGCATACTTTAATAAAATAATATCAATACTCCCCTTCGATCACCTCCGGTTCAACCCGGTCCCTTCCTCCAAAATAATAAATAACAACAATAATCCCCTTCGGTCACCTCCGGTTAAACCCGGTCCCTTCCTCTGAATACAATAAATAACAATAATACTCCCCTTCGGTCACATCCGGTTAAACCCGGTCCCTTCCTCCAATACAATAAATAACAACAATACTCCTCTTCGGTCACCTCCGGTTAAACTTGGTCCTTCCTCCAATATAATACATGACATTATATACATACTTATGCACATTTCTTATCATAAAGGCATTCACATTCATACCGATGTGTCACACAGTCAAGTTCATGCGATTTTATTTCTTAATTCATTAGTTTTAAAATTCTTATCATATTTAAGAGGTACCAACACACACATAATGCATTCAACTTAATGATCCCAAATATCGTACCTGTCAAGGTTTGATTCATAGTACCAGTATTCGCTTTTCCTAATCATAACACTTATTCACCTTTTATCATTTAGTTAACATGTGGGATCCATCATCATTTGTCTCTTTTATCCTCAGGTAGACTGCCTATTGGTTACAACTTGATTTAATTCTGAATTTTCTCATTACTTCTGGTACAAGTGGTAGTTACACGATAATTCTGATATCACATGAATTATTAACACTTTTAATATTATAATTATCCTTTATTTCTATCAAAGACTGATTATAGTACTTTTATTTGGTACGGCCCAAGGTTAACCCCAAATTCCTCCATTGCTGGTTATATAGTTAATAATTCACAGTTTTCTTTATTTCTATTAATTACTATCCAAATCATCCTCTGCATTCACATGTGAATTCAACCGCACAACATGTGCATACATACTTATACACATATTACTTACTAACATTGGATTTCTAATCACATTGACGTGACGCTCAATCTTTCGTCCGTATCACAAACTTTCAATTATTAAGATAATTATCTAACTCTTACTGATTAGATATAATCAGTGTCACTATAAAGATGTGACTTTCAAGCCTAATAGAGGATTCCGATGTTCTGATAAATCAATTTTAAGGATACTCGAAAGTCTCCGGTGTATAGACTAGGCATAACAAACTACTAGTTCAATACTATCGGTATTTATTTTGTTGATATCAAATTATCCATTATAATCGATATACTTAATATTAAATTGTCAGATTTACTCAATACTGACTCAACTGATTTTCACCTATTTAATTACTTACTTGATACTTATACACCATCATCGGTCACCCATTATCTGATAATCATCAGACTTGATCTTATTCAGTGATTTTTCATTAGTAATTATTGATCGCTTAAATAATACAATGTCTACTTACAAGTTCCAGTCCAAAGGTATTATTTTTTCACCTCTCATCAGACTTAATAAATCTTAGTTATTTGTCCATCTAATTTGTTTTTAGTTACTATCGATTAACAACTTAGTCGATATATATAAATATGTAGGCCATCAGCTGACCTTTGATGCCTTAAGTGTGCAAGTTGATACACTAAATCATGTTATGAATATATATATATATATATATATATATATATATATATATATATATATATATATATATATATATATATATATATATATATATATATATATTATATATATATATATATATATCATGAAACACAACAAATACAAAAACAATATTCACAAGATCAATCCCCAACATACTACATAATATTTGAGTATCCCGTGTACTTAGCTTAACAAAAAGTTTTTGATGTTCAATCTATTTATCAAGCATATTCGGTAGTGTTAGGAATTCAGTTGCTCTAATTCAGTTCATTATCAATTACTTTGATCAGTTCATCATTATCGGGTCACGTTCATAATTGCTAATTAACCAGTTGCCCGAAGATAAAACCCAATTTCATTTGCTCATATAAATCCTAATATCAACCTCAGATTTTCGATTATACCAGCATCAATATAACTGATTCTATAATTATCCAATTATGGTTGATGTATCTCAAGTAAACTTTGGTCTTAACTGATTTCTAATTATTTCTTATTAATTTATAAACAGCCATGATCTGTAATCGATTTTTCTTTGTCACTGTTTAGTCTACTCACCGGGTACATCAGTGTTAACCAACCACTATCCAATTATTATTATCCATAACTATTACTTTCATAACAAATTGGATATCACTTACATATAATATCAAGCTTCACTTAACTAACATCATTATTATATTGATAGTCAATACACATGCGATCACAGTGTGTAATAAAATGGGAGATAGACTTTGCTCACTTAATGATTTTCAGGTTGAGTGACATCAATATTTATCACAAACAGATAGAAGGTATTAACTGAAATTTTATACTTAACCATTTCTATCAGAATCTAGTACTTAATTATTCGATTCTCAATCCTAGTAAATACTCGCAACATATACATGATGCTCAGAATTCCACAAACACATAACTTATGTGGCATTTGTCTATGTGCAACCATTTTAATACACTTACAGGCTCTTAATGGTCATATTATACGAACTTTAAATAGCAATTCTCAATTTGGTATCATACCCCTATTATGTTCTCACACACATATACGTAACATATCCGTGATTCATTATTCGGACACCCTATTTGGATTTCAGTTCTACGACACTCATTCACTATCATATAAATATCACCATCACCATCATCTTTTAATGATGTATCTCTTAGTTCCAATGAATTAATATTATCAATAATATCCCAATAACAATTATTTCTAAGTTGGGAAAAAAACAGACTTGAGTTAGGACTTCAAGTCACCGGTATCTGATAAATTCTTAAATACCCAATACCGCATACAGATACAAAGGATGTGTAACTCTCGTTTCTATGATCACAACGGCTCAAGAATCGTCCGAATCCGACTTCGGATGGCCAAGATATCATTCGAAAACCAAAACCAATATAAAAGGTTAGATACGTAATAACTGAAAATATTCAGGGGGCTGTTTGTAATTTTTCAGGGCCCCAAAATAATTATTCAATCTTACAGGTGCTAAAAAGAAATTTTCCTTATAAATGGAAACGGGTTGGATTCTTAACGGGTTGGGTTTTAGGTTAAACCCAAACCAAAACCCGTTTGGGTTTTCACCGAACACGCTGCAGCAGCAGCGCGCGCTGCTGCTGCTGCCCTCGCGACGCCCGCTGGTGCAGCTGCCTCGCCGGCGCCGCTCCGGCGCCCCTGGCCGCCGGAGGCCCCACCTCCACAAACACACAGAGAGAGAGAGAGAAAGAGATGAGGGTGGGGGCTGGTGCTTCCCCTACTGCCGGCCCCGCGCTGGTCGGCCTACAGCGCCGCCGGCGCCCGGCCGCCGGTTAGGCCGCCAGAGAGAGAGAGAGAGAAAGACAGGGGGAGAGAGAGAAGAAGAAGAGAGAGAGATGAGAAAAATCTCATCATCTCCTCCCTTAAAAATATCTTATCCACTCTCACCTACTCCCCATACGTCCCCCGTACCCCAATCAATCAAATCTTTATATATTCTTTTATTCTTTTTCTTTTTCTTCATCTCTCCAAATCATGTAAATACCATACAATTAAATTAAATATCAATACTTGGTATTTATACAAATATTTCATGCACTATATTCATCCATATACTCTCATATATTTTCTGTATTTCGCTATTCATAATGATTTATAAAAATTTAAATTCATTCCGGGATTTCCACATTGAATTACCAAAAATTATTTAATACGGAAACAATTAGTTTAAAAATTATAAGAATTCACAGAAAATATTTTTAATCCAAATGAAAATATTTTAGCCCAGAGTTTACCAATCCGAGTGTTACAAAAGCTGCCCCACCTCAGATATTTTCTAATCTATGTAACAAGTTAGGCATGTTAGATGTTTATGCTCCAGCTTGAGGGGAGTGTCAAGTTAGGTTATTAGTATTGGGTTATTAAGTTATTGAGTTATTACCCATATACCCTCCTTGTCTTCTATATAAATATCTCTCTTCTCCCTATGAATAAAATAAATCCTTTCTTTTCGGCCTAGATCCGAGGTAATCCCTTCTAAATATGTTGAGAGTTTCTATTTCTCTACAAAAATAATAAGAATACATGGTGTCTTAAATAAATTTTGGACTCTCTCATTGCGGAAGTTTGTACATGATTAAAAGCTTAAAGTTCATTGTTACTTTACATCGTGCATCGTACTACTCTAATAGATTTTCTTTTTCTTTCTTTTTTCTTTTTTGATAAAAGCCCAAAGGCTTTACATTATAGTCCCTAGTGGGGGAAACTAAACCCCCACCATAGCATGAGAAAAAAACTCACATGAAGGAAAATGAAACGTTTTTTGCCCATCCATGAATCGCAACAATAGCCTCCACGAAATTACTAGTCAAGTCTAGTGGTCTCTATACACTGTGAAGTCGAATTGTTGAGTAATATCTCTTAATGCGCCTTACAAATTAAGTTCAAAAAACCCCTCACCCATTGTGAATGGGAAGATTCAAATCTATGACCTTTTGTAACAGAAGGGAGTGTAATGGCAATTGAGCAATGCTCAATTGGCACTATTCTAACACCTAATACTTCCTTAAGTCTAAGAGGAGAAAAATGGAGAAAAAAGACATAACAAAGAGGAAAAAAATGTATTCTTTGATTTGATTTCTCAGATCTAAGGGAGAGATGGGAAAAAAAAAGGATGGAACAAGGAGATAGTTTGTTAGATCTAGAAAATGGAGAAGACAAAAACAAAAAAAACGATAATGAGAGAGAAAAAAAATGAGTTTTTTTTGAGTTTTTTTAGATCTAAAATATGGAGAAGAAAAAAGGCTATTTTCAAAAAAATGCAAAATAATAAATAATTCTAAAAATCGACCGCTTCCCAAATTAATTCCAAAAACTGACCTCTAACATGTCACGTCAACGGTGAGGCGGTTCACCCCGCCAGCGTGGGGCCTGTGCTGTAGGGGCCAGTTTTTGATTCGACAAATCTATATTTTTTTGCTGTATTTTTTGCTTTTTCCGGGTTTGCCAACTCGGATAAAACAGACGAGCAAAAATTGCCTAGTCCGCTTTATTCGGGGTTGGCAACCCCGACTGTAACACTTGCCTTAACTAATCACCTTTTTCTTAACACTTGAGTGCTTTAGGGAGGTAATGTGGAAACAAGTATGCATGTAAGATACTTATACTATTCATTATACCATGCATATACCAGTATATATGTATATGGGTTAAATACACACACATGCATGTTGACTTTTTTTTACCATACCCCCACCATACTTGTTGGTACAGACCTTACTTATAGGAGTAAGGTATAGGTGTAGAGAGATAGTGTTAGGGGGCACTTGGCATGATATCATTAAGAGTATAAATAGGGGAAAATGAAGAGAAAATTCTCATTTAGCAACACTATCTCTCTCTCTCTCTTCATTTCCAACTCAAAACTTCCCCCTCCCTCTCCTTTTCAGCCGGACAAGAGAAAAACAACCAGCAAACCCTATTTTCCCCTTCATTTCTCCATTCACTCACTCTCACTCCCCCTCTCATTCCCTCACAAATCTTTCCCTTCCTTCCTTTATACTAAAAAGGCTTCCTTTACCTATTTATCTCCTCTAAAAGCCTAATAGAACATGAAAAAGTGGTGATCTAACATCACCTTAGAGGAAAATTCTTGAACACAAGGTTGGCCTAGGTTAACAAGTTAGGAGGGTGAAATTGATTGAAGAAGATAAGCAAATCCTTAAGACTATTATACCCTCTTATGCTCTTTAAACTATAAACTAATTATGATATTATTATGGCCTTGTAGACTCCATTATAGCCGGTGACCAGGCTTGATAAGGGATATTCTCTTCAAGGGTGAGTAGAACATCCAAACCCTAATATAATAGTAGGTAGTGTAAAACTTGAAATAAAGTGGGAATTGCTAAGTTATAAGTGGACGTGAAATTGAACGATAATGCATGTGTATGGTTTATAGACTTTATGTATACATTATAAATAATTTTAAGGTAATCATGTTATAGCTATTTTCATGTATGCTTACCATTGTGCATGGTTGATAAATTTTATTGTGTGTACATGGTAGTCAACCACATGCCTCTTAAGAAGAAATAGTTCTATGGATAAATATAATACTTGATGCTACGCATATATTAAGATGATATAATATGTTGGTTATCTTGAAAAGGCTCGCATGTTGTTAACTTAGCAAGTGGTAACTTATACATGTTAATGACTTCCATAATGTTGGCATGATGTAAAGTAGAAATCATGAAAATTATTTATGTTATCATTGATTTATGAATCCTTGCATGTTGTAATTAAATGAAGGATATAATTATTGCATATTAGAAGGAAGGGACCGGGTTGAACCGGAGGTGACCGAAGGAGAGAATATTACGATAATGTATAGGAGCAAGGGACCGGGCTGAACCGGAGGTGATCGAAGGGGAGAATATTTTGTTGAATAACGTATAGGAGGAAGGGACCGGGTTTAACCAGAGGTGACCGAAGGGGGAGTCCAACTTTATGTTTAACAAGTGTGTTAATATGGTTAAGATGAAAATTGCATGTTAAACTATATAAATTTCTTAACGTTAGACTCTGTAATAGTCGACTGATATAGGCAATTTCTACTTGATTAGTCGACTAACTCATGGGCCAAGTCGACTATAGATATGAGATTCTGTTACGTAAGTCTCTAGAAACCACCCTTAGTCGATCATATAAGATAGGGTAGTCAACTAGTACCGAGGTTAGTTGACTATATACGATAGGGTAGTTGACTAGCTTTAGTTACATGCAACAAACAGAGAGTAGATTTATTCTTTTGGTCAAGACATAATCGACTATAGATGACTTATAAGTCTAATAACACCAAGAGAAATCGACTATACAAGATAGGATAGTCGACTAGTTGAGTCACTGGTAGCCAACAGAGAATGGATATCTTTTTGGATAGAGTTCAGTCGACTATAGCTTTAAGCTAAGTCGACTAATAATAGTATTAGTCGACTATAGGTAGGGCAAGTCGACTAATAGGACCAATTACTGTGTTTTGGACAGGACTTTAGCAAATACTTAAAAATATGCAAAAATAGTATAAATTACAATTGTTACCTTTATAATAAATTCCAATAGACATACATAAAGGTCATGCATATGATTATTATTTTACTCACTGAGTTGTCGAGCTCACTCTGTTATATTAATCATCTTCAGGTTTGGATAAAAGTAAGGGACCCGCTTAATGGCAATATACGGGATAGGTGGCAGCGGGAGATATTTTCACCATTTTGGCATGTTCTTTTGATATGTATATATTGTTTAAGAAACACTATGTAAAACTTCTATGTTGATGCTTACCATGAACTTTTGTAATATATTGAAATGCTTGTATTAATAGGTGTTTGACCTGAACTTTTTAATATTATGGAGTTTATGGAGTAGTAATGAGTCTGTTATGTGTTCTTTACCGGATTGTCAGATCAATGTTTAGAAATATATGCTCTAGTAGTGAAAATATTATGAAGCCATAAGTAGGTTGACGTTAGCCGAAATTGAAGTATTATATCTTAATGGGTCCTACGCTTGAATTACGGTTAACCAGTGATGATTCTGAAAATAAAAATTTTTAAGACTGGGAACGTTACAGTTAGTATCAGAGCTAAGGGTTATAGGTAGAAGGAGAAGGTTAAGTCAGAGGTAGGAGGCAATAGAATTGTTAGGCTTAATATATGTGGATATGTGATTTTAATTAGGTAATGGCTTTTATGTGACGGATTAACCGTGAGTCAAGCATTTCCTCACATTAAAATCGGGGTGCCCGCACATCCCGATTCGGGTGAGTTGACTGAGAGTGCGGGCTCTTAGAAACAGCTACTAGTGGTATGGGACACTGGGACGAGGGAATGCATTGAATTATCTATTGAACCTAAATTATTCTGAAACATAAAACTTACGGGTAGACTAAGGATAAGTGTAAGTGTAAGAGTGTGTATATATATATATTGCTTCTTTCTTGTTGTATAGCAGTATGTTGAGACTATAGGTTGAGATTGATATGACTCCTTGTTTACATGTAGATGGGAGACTCTGAGAAATGTTGGTCAGTCTCTAGTTCGGATAGTTCGAGTGCGAGTTGGATGGTAGGTTCCATGGATTGGGGTTATGAATCTGATGAGACCGACCCAGAGGTCATATTTGCAGCCCCAGACCACATAGACCATGAGGAGGTTGTCTCAGGCGTCTAATGAGCCTGAACTGACCATTGCTGATACGGAGAGTTTGGTTGGGGATTCACTTGATGTAGAAGATATGGGGGATACGAGTGCATTAAAAGAAGAGACCCGAAGAGGATTCACTTATGGAGGTCTCTTTTGGGATGAAAAATGGGAAGACGACATGAATTTATATGATGATCTGGATGACTGGTGCTGCGCATGAGATGAATTACCAGGGGAAGACTCCGAGGAAGGCGTGGATGATAGCGAGGATAGCAGCAGTACTAGTGGGGACTTGGGTGGAGAGACTCTACCCTATGAGGGATGAATCTATGAGCAATTACTTTTGATATGTATATATATGTAAGCCTAGTGTGCTAGTTGATGGATATCTTAGGAGTTTTGTTGTATATGCCCTAGCACATCTTGTATGCATGCACATGGGTTAGTTCAGATACCCAAAGAGTAGATATATCAGTGTAATATCCTTGTATCCGTTTTGGGGTGTATATAAATATATATAGCAAGTGCTTGTTTGCAAGTGATAATAAATATTGTATTAAAGTGATTCCTTGAAAAAAATTATCTAAAATTGTTTTCATATATGTGAAGTATGTTGATTAGATGTCATTATCTTATAAGAAGGACGTATGTATTTAAATCAACTACCACCCAATAAGTCATTATTGTTCGGTGTGTAACACTATAGTGTGATGGGAAGTGCACACCCCATGGACAATAATGAAGATTCAGAAGTACAGATAGGAGGAGGTCATGCAACTCCAGGGGTGATGCCGGAGTGGCTCACTCAGTTAATGACGAGTCAATTCTCTCTGAGCATTGGAACTGTTTCAAAAGATGAAACCGTCAGTATTTGAAGGGGAGGTGGATCCCTTACAAGCTGAAGCATGACTTCTCCAGATAGAAAAGATTCTGGATGTGATGAATTATACCGATGAAGAGAGAGTATCTTTCTCTTCCTTTATGTTTCAAAAGGAAGCAGAACACTAGTGGAGGGCAGTGAAAAGTAGTGTGAAAAAAACAGGAGAACTAATCACCTGGGAATTCTTAGTGAATAAATTCACTAAAAAATATATTTCAGAGACGGCCAGAGATAAGATGGCGTCAGAATTTCTGAAATTGGTGAAAAGTCAGATGAATGTATCCCAATATGACCAGAGGTTACCCAATTAACCAGGTATGCTGATGCCTTGATGAAGAGTGAGGCAGAAAGAATAAAGAGGTTCGTAAAGGGCCTGAAATCAGAAATTCGAGGCAGATTGATTCCTTTACAACTAAAAAATTATCTCTAAGCTGTGAAAAGAGCCTTGGAGGTAGAAATGGATATGTAAGAAAGTCATGAAGACTGGGCGAAGGAATTTTTCAGCTCAAAGCGTCCTCGATATCAAGGACCATCAGTGTCGGTGGTACTGGGATCCACCAGTAGTAAGGGATTTGGGTTTAATATCACTTTTCAAAGAGGAGGATCGGTCAGAGGCAGAGGAACATGGTTGAGGAACAGAGATACTTTTTCGCTGGGCCCACCCCAGAATCTCGGAGGTCCCTTGGTGCCAGAAGTGTAAGATAAACCATTTTGAAACTGCATCCAAGAAAGGACTTGCTATAATTGTGGAGGAATGAGACATTTAAAGAAAAATGCCCGACGAAGCGCGGAAGCCAAGGGCAGAGTAGGGAAAGTGGGAGGCCAGCTATGAGAATGAATCTTCTCAGGGGACCAACCAGTAATTTTATGCCGCCCAGTAATGCTCCGCGACCTACTGCAACTCAATCATCTGTATAACAACCACGGGCTCAAGGAAGAACTTTTGCATTAACCCATCGAGAAGCAATGGCCTCGAATGTAGTAGTGGAAGGTATGATCTCCATATCAGGACATATTGCTCATGCATTGTTTGATCCTGGAGCCACTCATTCTTTCATATCTAGTGCTTCTGCTTATAAATTTAATCAAGTATCAGAACCCCTAGGATTTTAGTTGGTTGTATCTACACCCATAGGGGTAAAGATAATAGCTAGCACTAAATATGTGAACTATGAAGTGATGATTGAAGAGATGGAAACATCTATTGATTTGATTAAGCTGGGCGAGATGGAGTTTGATGCAATATTAGGAATGGACTGGTTGTCTGCTTGTGGTGCACATGTGGATTGTAATAGGAAGAGGATCATCTTTAAAATGGAAGAAGTTCCGGAGTTTATTTTTGAAGGGGTAAAAGTTAGTCATAATATACCCTACATATCGGCCATTAAAGCCACCAAGTTAATGAGGCAGGGATGTCAAGGATTTCTAGCTTCAGTTTTGGATATCACTAGAACTGATATTAAAATTGAGACTATTCCAGTTGTAAATGAGTTTCCTGATGTATTCCTAGAAGATTTACCAGGTATGCCCCCAGATCAAGATGTAGAATATACAATAGATGTGATGCCGATACTGCCCCAATTTCGAAAGCACCATATCATATGACCCCTGCAGAAATGAAAGAACTTAAAACTCAACTATAGGAATTATTAGATAAAGGTTTCATCTGACCGAGTGTATCTCCCTGCGGAGCACCAGTACTATTTGTTAAGAAGAAAGATGAAAGTATGAGATTATGTGTCAACTATCAGGAATTGAATAAGGCCACTATTAAAAATAAGTACCCGCTTCCTCAAATTGATCACTTATTTGATCAACTACAAGGATATTGTGTATTTTCTAAGATAGACCTTAGTTAAAGGTCAAGCCAGAAGATGTGTCTAAATCGGCTTTTAGGACAAGATTTGAACATTTTGAATTCCTAGTCATGCCTTTTGGACTCACTAATGCCCCAGCAGCATTTATGGACCTAATGAATCGAGTGTTCCAACCATATCTTGATCAGTTTGTGGTGGTATTTATCAATGATATTTTGATCTATTCAAAGAATAGGGAAGATCATAAAAATCATCTTAAAACTGTCCTCCAAATCTTGAGGGAGAAGCAACTTTATGCTAAATTGAAGAAATGTGAATTTTGGTTGGATCAGGTAGGATTTCTTGGCCATCTTATATCCAAGGAGGGAATATCAGTAGATCCAATAAAAATTGTGGCAATCAAAGACTGGCCTAGACCCACAACTGTTACTGAAGTTCGAAGTTTCTTGGGGTTAGTTGGATACTACAGAAGATTTGTAGAAGGATTCTCTCAAATTGTGGCACCATTGACATAATTAACTAGAAAGAATTAGAAGTTTGTATCGGGAGAAGAACAAGATAAGAGCTTTCTTGAAGTTAAAATGAAGCTAACATCTGCTTCTGTTCTAACATAGCTTCAGGAACTGAAGGATTTGCCATGTATAGTGATGCGTCAAAATTGGGTCTGGGATATGTGTTAATGCAACATGGGAGAGTTATTGCTTATGCGTCCAGATAATTGAGAATTCATGAAAGAAATTATCCCACCCATGATTTAGAATTAGCCGCTGTGATTTTTGCCTTGAAAATCTGGCGACATTACTTGTATGGAGTGTCTTACGAAATCTTTACTGACCATAAAGTTTGAAATACATTTTCGCACAAAAAGAACTGAATATGAGGCAGAGGAGATGACTAGAACTAATGAAAGATTATAATATTACTATCCAATACCATCCTGGAACGGCCAATGTGGTGGTTGATGCCTTGAGTCATGTAGACTGTCTAAAAATCACTGAAGATAAGTTATTAAAAAGTAGAATCCAGCTAGTCATCGCCACTAGTGCAACACTAAGACACGAGTATTGAAACCCGCGTCTCAACATCACTGCAAGGTCCAAGACGCGGAGCGCGAAAGCCGCATCTCAGCATTATTGCAGTACCAAGACGCAGAACTTGAAACCCGCGTCTCATGTGAAGCTTGACTCGAAACTGGAAACCCGCGTCTCTCAAGCATTACTTTAGTAGCAAGACGCAAGACTCAAAACCTGCGTCTCAGTTATAACTGCCCTCATTACTGGGCCAATTATTGCCCACGTAATGAGGGAGTTACCCCCATTATGGAGTATTTTTAGGGTACACGTACCTCCTGTAATCTCTACAAATAGCCTAGTTTGCTATGGAAGTGGGGTCAGAAAATTCTTGGTAAGAAGAACTTCGATTGTAAGCCGTAGAAGCACCAAGACCTCCAGCTGAAAAGAAAGAGAGAGTTCTGCTCTTCGAACAACTTGCTGTGTACAACTTCGTCTTTGCCTACAATCTCTTTGAGATCCTTGGTGGACAGAAGCTGTGTTACTTCATTTACTACCTAAAGAGAGGATTTCCAAGAGGTCCTGACGTTCACCCGGTCAAAGAAAATAAGATTCACTTTCCATCGCCACATTAAGAGCCTGGCTTTAAACAAAGGGAGATTTAAGCTTGAAATATCTCCCCTCTCTTGTAAGAGGATTATTGATCTGCTATAATTTTCTTTACTATCAAACAAAGAATTTACTCCTCGATCTTCAATTTTCCTTACCGAACAAGAGATGGCGACTCCGCTGGGGACTACTTTCTCTACCGATGAGCAAGTCGTGGCACAAGGTGACGTCACCTACATAGGAAAAATTGTCAAATCACTTATCGTGGAGTTCGACCAGGTAAAGTATGAAGAGTTCCTCTCTTCTGGTTCCAAGAGCCCTAGGGCGCGGCAGTACCACAGGGTCTCATAGGGGACTCGCTCTTAAGTCCGCTCTGAGACCCCGACAGATGCGACTGACAAGAAGAGTGTCACGGCTGATCATATCACACGTGACTCCCGCGTCAACGTCTCCATGAGACCCGCAAGGTCGACGTTGCTGATGTTCAGCCCGTTTATGCCCGTCCCTTCCTCAGCTCCAAGTCATCGGGGTTCCCAGCAACCCTTACGACGTAACGGAATGCTGAACGTCGACAGAGACGATGCGCGCGACAATTGCAAGCACAAGAAGCTGGAACAATCATCTGTCTAGCAGAGACAGAATGCAAGGCTCAGGCTTGAGTCTCTTCTGAATTGCGCCAGACGCACGGAGTTCGCGTATGGAGACCCAAACGTGAAGCCCAACGGGCTTGCGTTTCTGAGACTCTACTTCCCAAACGCGACGTGCACCAGCGTGAGGGCTATCCTTCTTTTCAGAGACACGAGACCCGCGTCGCTACGACCAGATGCAGAAATGAGAAAATTCGCGTGTCTCAACTGTCGCTGCTCGAACGCGACAATAAAAAATGTGAGGTCCGCGTCTCTGCTCAGCAGAGGCACGAGACTCATGTTTTAAAGGCAAAACGCAAGAGCCGCACCTGTTATGCGCAATGCGGGCTCCGCATTTCTGAACCCTGCGTCTCGAATCTCGACGTAAAGGTGACTCTCAGAAGCTGAAAAGCCCTCGACAACCCGAGGTCAATCTCTTTGATCCCCTCTCACGGATCTAATGGATTATTTGATGAAGAAGAGGAGTGCTAATCTGATCACTCCATCTTGTTGCTGTGAACGGCTTATCATGGCAATGTTCTCTAAATGCCGCTGCAGCTCACGTGCAAGCAAACAGTCAATATTCAGGCAATCGACCCCAACCTCCCGATCAGCCAAAAGGTATTGCTCCCATAGAAAGAAGACCTTCTCTGACGTGGAGTACCCTGAAGTCATTGTAAACATGGCAAGTATAAGTAAGGGAAAACAACTAGCAGTCAGCTATGACGAGTCCGACACGGAATCAAAAGGTGTGTATCAGCATACTTGCACTTGGACTGGTGCGGTCGGCCCGATCAACTACAGTATCCTAACTCGGGGCATTGAAGTAAATGATCACATTCTGCCGTTGCAGAGTCACAGGCCTCTAACTCTTCCATAGAGAAGGAAGCCTTTGCATACATGACGAATATTCCCGAGGAGACGGCCTGGCGCTTTGAACAGCAAGCCCAGGTCCAGAGAGAACAATTCGATATGATTCGCGCTCAACAAGAATCTATCAATACCCTTAAGCAGATGCTTGCACAATTGCTTGAAGATAAGAGGAAGTCAACCAACAAAATCTCCTCTAAAAAGTCTAAAGGTAAACGAAAAGAAGGAGAAAGCTCATCTTCTGTACATTTCGAGGAGAAAGAGCAATCTACTTCTGAGTCGTCTAAATCCTCGTCTAAGGAGGAAGGCAACCCGGACCATGAAAGTATTCATTCTAAAAGAATGAGTCAATTAAAGCAGTGTCTAGAAGCCCTTACCAATTGGAAAGGCCTCCAAGAAGCAGGAGTGGTCCGGCCATATCCGGCTAAGTGGGACCTTGTTCCATACCCTCCCAAGTTCAAAGCTCCAACCCTACAGGCTTTTGACGGCAAAGGGTCACCGAACTAACATATCTACTACTTCAAGTCTCAAACGGGAAACGTGGTAGATAATGATGCCATCTTGGCACGTTTGTTCATCGGCACTCTAAAGGGGCTTGCCTTTGAATGGTTCATGAAACTCCCAGAAGGCTCCATTAAAAATTGGAGTGATCTGAAGAAGCTCTTCCTGACACGCTTCTTCAAAGATGACTCAGAGATCACAATGCCTACTCTCCTGGCCACAAAGCAGCGAAAGGGAGAGTCAGAGAAATTATTTGTAGAGAGATTTCGAAACATAGCACTCTGATCTCCTAGCGGTATGACCCAAGCCACCCTGGTAGAAACATGCCGCCACAATCTACAAACGTCACTCCTAGCCCAAATAGGAGTCGCTGAAAGCCGCACCTGGAAGCAATTGGTCCAGCAAGGTGAACAGGCTAAATAAATTATCGTCAGGATTAGAGCAGAAGAAAACGAACCCAGACCCGAGAAGTCGACAAGGCGTATGCCAGAAACATCTCAATCAAAGAGAGAAGATAATTTGGCGATAGAGACAAAATCCCCCGTCAAACCTCAGCCGGTCATGGGAAGTGGCTCTTCAAGTCAGCCATGCGCTAACAAGCAGTATTCCTTCAAAGATGAACATGTTGATTCGTTGTTCAAGTTACTTAACAAGAGCAACAATTTGAAGCTTCCTGAAGCTAGACGTCCTGAAGAAGTCGGTAAAATCGATAATCCTAACTACTGCCTGTATCATAGGATGCTAGGGCACCCCACCAAGAGTTGCTACGTCTTCAAAGACATCCTTCAAGCTCTGATTGATGCAGAAGTGCTAAAGCTCTGTCCAGCGCAGAAGAAAGTGCGGCTAATATGACATCATTTCTTCAGTTTGGAAAACAGCCTCCAGTACCGTCCGGAGTAGTTCCCATCCTGAAAGGGAAATTAAGAATGATTAATACGGACCCACATCACCAACAAGAGAAGGGTCTTGTACCCGTCCCCACACCTCAGGGAGAGATTATGTGGATTCATCCTGACCTTGTGGACAGCCAGCAATGGACTACTGTTACTAACAAAAGGTCCAAAGGCAAGACGAAAGCTTCGTCCTGTAATGTGGTGTTCGCTTCTTCCCGAGAAGCAGAAACCGATATTCCCTCACTAACTGATTCAGAAGAGAAAACAACGTTCTTGTTGCAGAACTTAATAAATCGCTTATAGTAGAAACTCGTTCGGGTCAGTCATATTTAAAAAGGTATGACGAGATGGTGGCAAGTCCTCCTAAACCCATTACAGAGTCAGCCAAGCCCTCAAGAAGCAACTGGTGGAGAAGCAGAAAGAGCTTCAGTTTTCTAAGGCTCTCCCAAAGGACAACGCGGAAGGATCTACAACACCTTACCGCTTTGACATCCTGGCTTAATTGACCAATATTCTGGTCAGAATCACCCTTTACGAGCTCCTGAGACTATCAAAGTCAACAAGAGAAGCTCTAAGAGAAGCCCTAACTAAAGCTGAGGTCTTCATGACCCAGATTCCAGTCGGAACACAGGAGGAGGATGTAAAAGACTACTTCCATGCCTCCTAAAATGCTCCCTGCATCACCTTCACGATAGATGATATGCAGGTTAAAGGGAAACATGGTCGACCCATGTACTTCACAGGGTATATTGGATCGTCTGAAGTAAGCCGCATTCAGGTAGATCCAGGATCCTTATTAAGCATCATACCTCGCCGGGCCATGCAGCACTTAGGGATCCCTACCCACCGATTGAGCACTACCCAGACTACCATCTATGATTTTAACGCCAATGGTACGCGCCCAATGGGGAAGATCAAGCTCAAATGTCAAATCGGGGACCTAAAGTCTAAAGTGACGTGCTATATGATCGACGTCGACACTTCATACAATTTGCTGCTAGGACGACCGTGGATTCATCATAATTCTATCGTTCCCTCCACTCTCCACCAAGTTATGAAGTACATTGACAAAAGTGGGAAAGTTTGAACGTTGATTTCCGAAAGGCATCCATTCAAGGGGGTAAAGAACTATTTCACAGACTCCCTCCTGTACCAAGACTCTCTGAAAACAAATGAGGACCTACAACCAGAGGAACCAGACTCTGGTAACGAAGCTGACACCAAGCCAAACGTGGAAGAAGAGTGCATGTGGGAATTAGGTCCATTTGTAACGAGCATTAATAAGCTCGATGTTAATAACACCGCCGATGATGCAGGCGGGTGGTATATTAATGAAGAGTTAAATTTGGCTTACTTTTCTGTGTTCGCTTCTGATTCAGTACCATCAGACACTAGTACCAAAGTGGATAATGACCCCTGGTCAGCAATGGATGCTCTGACATCATTGTATGTACCAATGAAGTCATCCTTCGAAACGTACCTAGATGTCGGTGATGCGCACGAATCAGTATTCATGGTCTCAGTAAGACGCAAAAGCCAAAAACCAATCCTTTTCGGACAAATCAAGTCCGAACTGATGTCTCGTGAAGAGTTAGAAGCGAGAATGAATCTCCCCAGTTCACTCACTATGAGCCAAATATACTCAGAATGATGGAAAGCATAGGGCATGATCTGACAAATGGTCCTGGGTTGAACTTCGACAAAGGAAGAAGAACACTACTTCGGTCTTTCGTTCCGAAAGGGAAAACCCTGATTATTGCCATTGAACTCGCAGAGGTTTAGGTTATGTATCAACCCCAATCCCGTCTGCCTCTGAGTCTGAAGAGTTACTATACCATAACTACTCATCTGGCATGTCATCATGGGAATCAGACATTAGTGTCGGCAACATCTTCGGAGAACTTTTAGTAAACATGGTTTCAACAAGCCACCTAGAAGATGGAGATGAAGAAAATGGTCCAGTCTGATACAGATCCTTGGATCAAACACCTAAACACTCTCTGGGATATTTGCTTTGAACAACGTGAACCACCCACGGAAGATAAAGTCATCCAGATTAATCTGGGAGATGAGGCTAATCCTAAGCCCATCTTTATAAGCGAAAACCTATCATCCTCTGAGAAAGAAGATTTAATCTCTTGTGCGAGAGTATATATATGTTTTCGCTTGGAATTATGAGGACATGCTTGGGCTTGATCCTCGAGTGGCTATGCATCGCCTTAACATTAATTCAGACATGAAGCTAGTCAAACAACAGCAACGACGGTTCTGTCCAGAAATAATGGAAGCAATCCAGTCAGAAGTTAAGAAGCTTATAAACTCTGGCTTCATTAGGGAGGAGCAACATCCTGATTAGGTAGCCAATATTGTCCCTGTTACCAAGAAAAACGGAAAGATCTAGATTTGCATTGATTTTTGCGATCTAAATGAGGCCTGTTCCAAAGATGAATTCCCTCTCCCAATCACGGATGTCATGATTGACAATATGTGCGGGTTCGAGTGAATGTCCTTCATGGATGAATTTTCAGGGAATAATCAAATCAAAATGTATCCTGATCATGAAAGACATACTTCTTTCAGGATACCACTGGGGGTATATTGCTATACTGTCATGCCATTCGGACTGAAGAATGCGGGGGCAACATATCAGAGAGCTATGAATGCAATTTTTTATGAGCACATGCGTAAAACAGTGGAATGCTATGTTGACGACATTGCAATGAAAAGCCGCACCAAAGGTGACCACATAACCGATCTGAAGACAGTCTTTGAAATCATGCGAGCACATCATTTGAAGATGAACCCCACCAAATCCTTCCTGGGGGTGGCCAGCGGTAAATCCTAGGGTTTGTAGTAACATCCCAAGGAATTCACTTAGACCCGAAAAAAGTCCGCGCTGTCCAGTAGATGCAACCTCTAAGGAATCTCACAGAGTTTAGAGGATTGCAAGGACGACTAGCATACATCCGAAGGTTCATCTCAAATCTCTTGGAAAGATGCCAACCCTTCACCAAATTGATGAAAAAAGGTGTCTCATTCATCTGGGACGATGCTTGCCAACAAGCATTCGAGGAAATCAAACAATACCTCACGCAACCACTTGTCCTTATAGCTCCAATGTCGGGAAAACCTTTCCTGATATACGTTCGAGCAATAAATCATTCTTTAGGAGCTTTTCTAGCCCAGAATAATGATCAAGGACATGAGCAACCAATCTATTATCTGAGTAGGACTATGATCGGAGCCGAGCATCGATACAACCCGATCAAAAAGGAATGTTGGCATTGGTGTTTGCTGTCCAGAAAATGCGACACTACTCAAATCTCTCCGAAAGATGCCAACCCTTCACCAAATTGATGAAAAAGGGTATCTCATTCATCTGGGATGATGCTTGCCAACAAGCATTCGAGGAAATCAAACGATACCTCACGCAACCACCGGTCCTTATAGCTCAATATCGGAAAAACCTTTCCTGATATACGTTCAAGCAATAAATCATTCTTTAGGAGCTTTTCTAGCCCAGAATAATGATCAAGGACATGAGCAAGCAGTCTATTATCTGAGTAGGACTATGATCAGAGCCGAGCATCGATACAACCCGATCAAAAAGGAATGTTTGGCATTGGTGTTTGCTGTCCAGAAAATGCGACACTACTTGGTGGGCCAGACTATAAATGTCATATCAAGGGTCAATCCTTTGAGGTTGCTCATGACGAAGCCATCGTCACTAAACGGTCGACTGGCAAAATGGACCATACTGCTATCCCAATATGAAATGCGCTTTTTACCACAAAAAGTCATGAAGGGACAAGCGATGGGAGATTTTCTGGCTGAGCATCCAGATCCGAGAGCAATTGAACTTTACGAGGACCTTCCGACGAAGTCGCCGAAGTTTACCTGACCCAAACATCTTTTGAAAGATAAGTGTGGCAACTCTTCTTCGACGGTGCATCGAGAATAGGTCCGCAGGGCATGTCATAGTCAAAGTGGGGGTAGTACTGGTCTCCCACAGAACTATATGATCCCTCGAGCTTTCTCATTAACCGAGCCCTGCTCTAACAATGTAGCGGAATATAATGCCCTCTTGATGGAATGCAAATCGCCGATGAGATCGGCGTTAAAAATCTTAAGGCATACGGTGACTCTAAACTTATCGTTAACCAAGTTCGCGGGGAGTACGAGTCAGACATGAAGACTAAATACCCTATTACAATGTAACTATCTCTATGGCCGAGAGGTTCGGAAACTTTTACATCGACCATGTACCACACCAGTAAAATGTGCATGCAGATGCACTGGTATCTCTCGCTGCCTCATTAGCCCTTCCAGCCAGAGTGGTAGAGAAAATACTTGTATATAGCCATGACTTGTATTGTCTAAGGGTCACTTTTGAAGACCAAAAGCCGACAAGAGACAGTCAAACCAAAGAAGCTCTTGAAACTTCAGCCGGTCCAGAGCTTAGGGATTGGCGATTCTCGTACATCGACTATGCCTTATATGGCATCCTACCTGATGATCCCAAAGAAGCGGCTACCATTAGAAGAAAAGCCCCCAAATTCTATTATAATGCGATCACTCGAACACTGTATCGCCAATCACATGACGGGATCCTCCTCCGCTGCCTATCACAAAAGGAGGCACATGAAGTACTCCAAGAAGCGCATGATGGCATGTATGGAGCCCATCAGCCTGGTCCAAAGATTGGGGATCGACTCCGAAGACTGGGATATTATTGGCCTAAGATGATTCCGGATGCCTCACTTATGCCAAACGATGTCATGCCTGTCAAGTCTATGGTGATTTTATCCATCAAGCACCAGGATATCTTTACTCTACAACCTCTACCTGGCCATTTGAGATGTGGGGGATGGACGTAGTCGGCCCTATCAGCCCACCATCATCCAAAGGACATCGGTTCATCTTAGCTATAACCAATTACTTCTCTAAATGGGCCAAAGCTATTCCTTTGAGGGAGGTAAAAACATCTGATGTGATCAAATTCCTAAAGCATCACGTCATCTACCATTTTGGTGTGCCACGACGAATTGTCCATGACAAAGGGCCCCAAATCGTCAGTCAGGCTTTTCAGAGGTTCTGCAATAAGTTTAGAATCTAGAGTGTGTCTTCAACAGCATACTACCCAGCTGCTAACGGCCTCGCAGAAGCTTTCAACAAGACTATTGGAAAACTTCTCATGAAATTCGTCTCGAAAAGCCAATGTGACTGGGACGACAGGTTAGGTGAATGCTTATGGGCCTATGGTACAACGGTCTGAATCCCAATGAAAGCTACACCATTCTCTTTGGTATATGGGTGTGAAGCAGTACTTCTGCTAGAAATCCAATTCCCATCTCTACGCGTTGTCTTGACAGCAGAGATGACAAATGAGGAGAAGCATCGGCTGCGACTTCAAGAGCTGGAGGCTTTAGATGATAAACGTCTGCAAGCTCAACAACAAATCAAGCTCTACCAAGCTCGAATTACCAGAGCCTTCAACAAGAAAGTCAAGGAGCGAACTATCAAAAAAGGTGACCTTGTCTTACCTGTTAGAAGACCTATGGTGATGACACACAAGACAAAAGGGAAATTCCAACTCAAATGGGCAGGACCATTTGTAGTAGAGTCGGTCTACTCAAATGGAGCGTATTGCCTCATAACCTCAGATGGTAATATGCTTATGATGCCAATCAACGACAAATTCTTGAAGAAATACTATCCTTGATAGCACTCTTCCCCTGATACAGTTAATACTGCACCTCTGATCAAAACTTCATATCCAAGAAAAACTTCTTTCCTTTACTAGATCACATCATGGTAGATCTGCCAAGCTAATCGAGCACTGGCTGTTAGCCCA
The DNA here is from genome assembly GCA_038442645.1 of Agave tequilana. Taxonomy (NCBI): domain Eukaryota; kingdom Viridiplantae; phylum Streptophyta; class Magnoliopsida; order Asparagales; family Asparagaceae; genus Agave; species Agave tequilana. Next base: position 147,983 of record JAVJIF010009455.1, read on the forward strand.
AAGGCCCATCACTCTAGTTTTGATGATGATTAACTCATATAGTTATAGTACTAATGATCTTGGGTTTAATTAGTCTCAGATATGTGATCAAGATCTTAGTAGGTGTTTAGCTTCAACAAAGAATTTAAAGTCAAGTTTTAGAGTTAGCACGTGTTGATTCAAGAGCTTGTGCATCAAGACCACATCAAGTACTCAAGAGGAGTCTAGCTCATTGGATCAAGGTTTGGATCAAGTCAAGAAGGAGTAGAAGATTTTTAAGTGAAGACCTTCAAGAGAAGACTTGTGTCTAGGTTTGTTTTTTAGTAAGATTTTAATTTTAGATATAATGTAAATGATAGATTAGTTGGTGGATTGCTCAAGTATCATATACACTCACACACAAGATTTATATGAGTTTTCATAAAAGAGATTTCGTTTTGGAAAATACCGGTTTAGTTTTTGAGCTTCAAAGTATTCATGTTTTTATCAAAACTTTATTTAGAGCTAAATGACAAAAACATAGATATTTCATCATATATATATGTAGTGGATCATATCCATACACAATAAGCTTCAAAAGTGTTTAAAATATCTTATTTTTGTATTTGGAGAAGTTTTGAAAAAATCAATTTGAAAAATATGGTTTTTGTTTTAAGCCAAAATTTCTAAGTCACAAAAATAGTTCTAAATATTTGTAACATGTTTTGATTTTTACTCAGACATATTTGTATATCAAAGTATAATACTGAACTTATTTTTGTAGAATTTTAGAGAATTTATGAAATTTTATTAAAGGTAAAAACCTAAGTTTTTAAATCCCCTAAATGTTTTTCTGACCTTCAGCCGGTCGACCGCACGGTCCACCGTGCCTGAGGTCGGTCGACCGGGCGGTCGACCGACGTGCACAAAACGTGCACAGGTTGGGCCGGTCGACCGCACGGTCGACTGCCATATAGAGTGTCTGCTCTCTGGAAATGGCCTGGTCGACCAGGCTGTCGACCGCTAGGCCATTGCCCAGTTGGCGGTCGACTGGCCAGTCGACTGACCTTCCCAACGGTCAGAAATCCGACCGGGCGGTCGACCGTGGGTCGACCGTCAGCAGTCAGAACTGCTGAGTTGGCTTCCAACGAGCAGATTTTGGAGCCTATAAATTGGGGCTTCCTTGGGCTGTTTTAGATAAGATTTCAAGAGAGTTTTTGTGCTAGTTTTTCCTAATCATATCAGTGATTTTATCCACATGTTTTAGAGCCAATATTTCCAAATCAAAAGGAGAGTTTATCAAGAGTTTTCAAAAGTGATCTCTTTAAGTTTTTCACCACATATTCAATCCTTGTTTTTCTCACACATACTTGAGCTTTCCATTGCTAAATCCATTCTATAGGAGAGTTGTTGTGAGAGTTATTTTAGATGATCAAAGTGTTTAGATCACCAAGTTTCTACGTTGTACTTTGAGGAGGCGAACTTGCGGGTTCGCATTGTTTCGGGTTCTAATGAGAACTTGGTGTGGAGGTGCGGCCTAGGCAAGCTTGCGTGTGTTTGTTCTTGTAGGAACAAGTGAGGGGACTAGTGAGTCCAAGAGTTCTAGTGTGAACTTCTTGTAGGTGTTGCGACACCGAGTGATCCGGTGGGATCATTTATAGTGAAAATTCTTCATAGTGTTGAAGACGGGGACGTAGAGTAAGGGTGCTCGAACCTCGAAACAAATCTCCCGTGTTTGCGATTGCTCTCTCTATTCTTACTTGTCTTTATATCTTACTTATGCTTATTGCTCATATCTCTTATATGCTTGATATATTGTGTGCTTAATTGTTATATACTTGGGATTGTTTGCTCATACTTGTATTCAACCAAGAGAGCCATAAGCGGCACCTCAACTCTTATCTAGAGAATCTTGAGGAGTTAGTCCAGAGCCCTTCATAGGGAATTCAGCTACACTCTTGTGTTATACTTTGTGTGTTGTGCAAAATAGTTTTTAGTTTACATAAATAGTTTTAATTTCGCATTAATTCACCATTAGATTAGCTAGTCACCTATTCACCCCCCTCTAGGTGTTTTCAATTGGTATCAGAGCCAAGTGCTCTTGATTTGGGTCTAACAACCTTGAGTTAAAGATCCTCATAGCTAATCACAATATTTTTACACGCACATGGATTTCATGTCACCTCCCACTTTTGATATTCTTAACATCCAAACTTAAAAAGTTAAGATGTCATTATACCTCAAAGGCCTAGGTATTCATGTTTTTCTTGCTACCATTAAGGATTCATATTTTAGTAATAGCGAGTATATTGAGGCTAACTTAAAAGTCATTCATGCTTTAAAGTCAACCCTAAATGATGAGCATTTGTCTAGGGTTTCTAACATTGATTCGGCTTTTGTAGTATAGAACACTATTGTCTCCCTTGGCGAACAAGAGCAATACTATGCGGGGAGCGACTCGGATGTTGGAAGTGAAGCTTCCAACGTAAGCTACATGGTCCAAGGGGATAACCCCCTTGAGGTAAACTCCGAATCTGAGCTTGATGAGAATGTTGACATGTCTTATAATGAACTTGCTTCTTTTTGTCAACAACTTCTTGAAAAGTATGACATGCTTAAAAAGGAAAATAATAATTTGAAAAAGAAATATGACTCCGTTTTAGAAGAAAATGATTCTTTTAAAAATAAAGTTGCATGTATTGTAAAAGAAAATGAATTTTAAAAATTGATAATATTTCCTTATCTTCTAAATTAAATGATCTTTGTGAAGGAAATAATTCTTTGAATAATAAGATTAATTTGGTGGAAAAAGAAAAAGAGATTGCTTTAAATGAAAACAACTCTTTAAAAAAAAAAGTTATTTCAAAAGAAAAAGAATATGTTTCTAAAAAGAATAAAAATAATGATTCTCATTCTCACCATACTTTACATGCCACTATTGATCAAAATGAGATTAAATTTTTGAAAAATAGAATAAATTGTTTGAGCTCAAATTTGAGTAATTGTGCATTTAATCATAAAAGATTGAAAATCTTGTTTCAAAAGAAACAAGCTCCACATGTTCATGCACATCACCCACAACATGTATATGCACACTTTGCACGTCATGATCACACTCATTCACATGTGCATACTAGAGTGTACAAGTGTACACAATGCGGCCGTAAAGGCCATTTAACAAAGTTTTGTTATGATAAGATAAACCATATAAATTTTACTAATAAAAATGTTTGGGTTCTGAATAAGACTAACCCCCGTGGACCCAGAAGAAAGTGGGTACCAAAATTCCCACCTCTTATGTTTGATGTAGGTGTGGACTCTCACATGACGTGAGAGAGTTGGCACCTTGGTGGTGGATGCATGGGATCAAACGAATACTACAAATTGATACACCGCTATCAAGGAAGTTTGGTGGGAAGATCACCATGTTTTGGAGACTTAGAGTATATTCTTTGGTTTGGTAACTATCTCTAAACTCCTATTTTATTTACATATTTTTACATTAATAATTTTTAGTATGTTTTAGTTTTATGTTAAAATAATCATGTTTTCAATTTCATGAGGAGAAAACTTGTTTAGATGTAGTTTTTGTCAAAACTTGTGTTTATATTTGTACAAGTAGTGAGCAACATTTGATTCATATATGTTTGTACTTCATTGTTCATTTGTACTCATTACATGTAATTGTATAACTTAGTTTTGATGATTTTCTCATTTACACTTGTTTTGCCTATCCTTGTGCATGTTTTACTTCATGTATATGTAATCTTTATCCAAAACTAATAAATATACATGTATACCCTTGAGTCACTTGACTCTTTTTATGTTTGGGATATGTATGCATATTATTAGCCTTGGATAAATCATACATATACCTTGAAGTTTCTTTTTAAATGAAAAATAAAATCTTTGTGATTTTTATATGTGTTTGATAAAATGATATTCATGTTTGTTTTGAGTCTCATTGACTATTTTCATGAAAATGCTATTTACATGATTCTTGTGCACTCACACTTCATTTGTTTACTCATGACATTGTTTTCATGAGAATTTTTTAGTTTTATAGATTTTGAGTGTCGAATTTTTTATTTAGTATGACTAATGAGATACATATGTTTTGTTTTCATATTTGAAGGATCTTTAACTAGTTTTTCAAAAATTACTTAAACTAGTTATTTATTCTTCATTTGGTAGTGTTTTCAATTTACAACTATTTTCAAATCCATTTTTGAAAACTTCTACCTTAAAGGGCGGATGGATGGATGACCATGTCTTGTATGTCTTATTGAAAACCTTTTATCATGTGCATGAATAGGGTGGTTATTTATGAGCTATACACTTGATCCTCATTATGTTTTCAATTGATATCACAATTGATATTTATTCTGTATGCTCATATGTTTTCTTATAAATGTATGCTTCAAATTTTCAAATAATATCAATTTCTATTGGTATTTTCATTTTTATACATATATATGATTAGATTGTGCTTGATTTACTATAGCCTTGCTTGTTTAAAGCACAAATTATGTTTATACTAAGCTTATCGTGTATCTTAATTTTAATTTACTATAGCCTTAATATTAAACCTCTAACAAACTAGATTTTTCAATCCCCAGTGGATTCAGTCAAGTTAATCATAAACCTGTGACAACAGAACTCATTAGTTAAAAATTCTCGCTATTAAGTTCAATACTATACCTTTAACGACAAATTTCCCACGTCTCAGGAAATCAACGATTGTCACGTTAATATTAAACCTCTGAATTTTACTCTCCACCCAAAAATCCTCTACCAATTCTTTTTCATAGAAGGGTAGGTTCACAAATGCAATCATTGCTATGTTAACACTATACCTCTGGCAATGAAAAATTTCAATACTCCCCAGCGAGTACAAACTTTACTTGTCTCAACTCTACATGGAGTAGCAAGTCTTCAAATTTGTCAAGTTAACATTACACCTCTGACATTCCAAACTTCACTTGTCAATTCTCATCAATAGAATGACAAATCCTCAAAATTGCTCATATTGCAAATCGACTACTATCAGGTTAACATTACACCTCTGACAAATTACTGTTAAGTTTAATACTACACCTCTAATAATAATTAAGTTACTACCAAGTTCAAAATTAAACCTCTGACAGTTACTTTTCCTCAGGCTTCCATATCGAAGCTGAGATGATCGATGCTAAGTTTAACATCACACCTCTAACATCCATTTCATTGCTAAGTTCAACAATACACCTATGACAATGACTTTCCCTCGAACTTCCCTATCAAAGTCGAGATGACCAATGCCAAGTTCAAAATCACACCTCTAGCATTATCTTAACTGTCAAGTTTAACATTACACCTATGACAGTGATGTTTTCAGTCTTCTCAAATGAAACTTAAATTCCCGTTGAGTCAAGTTAATATCACACCTCTGATCCATATTCCAGTCAAGTTAATATCACACCTCTGACAGTAATCTTGAAATCCCGAAATGAAATTTTCTCAAACTTTGACTTGCCAAGTCAATTATCACATTTTAGCAAGTCAAGAGTTTCTACTTCTATGTGTCTGATTTTCAATGCAAAAAAAAAAGGAATTCAAGACATATAAGAAGACAAGGAAAAGTGTCGCTTTTATTAATATTCAAACATATGAAAGTGACACAAGATGCTCTCTTATACAATAAGATTGAGTGTTACAATAAAGGAGTTCAAAGAAGTCCCTCTCTCTCAGCGAAAGGTTGCACTCACTCCTCAAGACATCTACACTGCTCCAAATACAAGATGTTTGGAAGAGCGCTGAAGAAAGGCTGATCAGTGTTGAGACGATCGGATGCTGATTACATCATGATGCATGATGTAAATATTGAATAAGCTCATCGCTAACCAAGAACAATGGTGTTTCTTGAGGTCGAAATGCAGAAGAATATTCTGATTCCACCCAACCAACTTGCGTGGACTGTAATCCTTCGTTGATGAACATCTCCACCACCAGAAAGTCATCTAATGAGCATGGATTTTTCCTCGATGTCACTTCTGGCAGTAGGATTGGTGAAGGGAGGATCCGAGACCTTACAGGTAACGTCCTCTTTCCCGTGACCTGCAAGAGAACCATATCCACCACCATACCCACTGTGACCATGACAAACCCGGGGGCATTGCTGGTGTGTCATGTCCAATAAGGCCTTGATGGATGTCATTAACTGCGTGAATCCTCCTCTCCCATGGACAGGAGCTTTGATTCTCGAGTGCTCGCCAATCAAACAAGCTCGCTGGCCGAAATATTCTCCCAAGAGCCCAGTGAAGATGCGGAAGACTGACGGAGACTGACAGAACCTGCAAGAAACAAAAACCAAAAGGTTTAAAATTCTGTCAAGACAGTAGCATAAAAGCTGAAGGGCAGACGCGGTTGAAGTTGTGAACTTCAGACGCGGATTTAACCAGCGCAGATCTGAACGCGATCTGGTTTTAGACCCGCGTCCAAGATACGAGATGCAAGGTAGATCAGACGCAGAATCGCCACACTCGCGTTTGAGAAACAGGGGTTACCACATCCAAGTTCAGAGGCCTCGAAAGAATTCTTTAAGTCAAGAACCTCAAACGCGGGTTTCGTATGCGAAGCTCGCGTCTCAAGTCCAAGTACAGAATTCATTACACTCGCATTCGAAGGATTTTGATTTAGAGTTCAAAGTCGATCAACTCGCGCTTCATTAAGAAATCTAAAAGATGCGACTTTCGAATACGAGCGCATCAGTCAGACTTCAAGAGAAGATCAAGAGATCGAATGTCTTCAAGGGAAATGAAAACAGAAACTCAGCTAGACTGAGTATTTCATGGCGACAAGTGGTTCCTACCCGAAGACGAACTCTCTAGAAGTTGTACTTTATGCATCAAGGCGCGACCGTAAAAAGTACTTAAAGCTATGCTTTTTGATTTTGAAATCACTTGACAGTGATAATCTCTGCAGAAGATTGAGGAAAAACATGGAAACTTTGAGTTCTTGCTGTTCATTAGAACACATCCCCTTGAAGGGAAGTTTGACAAATCAAGACGAAGACCTTCAGAGCGCATGCTCTTAAAGAGAAACAACCTGAATAATGGACTGTTAAGCGGGTGAGGCCTATTTATAGGCAAGCCATAAGGCCCGTAATTAATGGCATAAAAATCAAAGCCATCAGCCTTAATTCCCGCACGAACATCAAGTTCACTAAGGAGCTGACGCGTGAATTGTCCTTCAGGAAACGTCGAAGGACACAAGTCCCCAATCGTCAACGTCGACCTGGCATTAAAAGATCTAACAAGATATTTAAGATGGGCTGCATGTAACGCTTAGGAAGCGGCGTTAGGCGCAGACTCAAAGGTCGTGTCCACAAGTCTGCGACCTTTCATCCCTACTGAAGAGTCCACAACCGCGTCTCTTTTATTAAGAACGCAGGTTCGCGCTTCAAGGTTGTGCCCTCTCAAAGGACCAGAGTCGCGTCTCTGTTGAATCAGAGCCGCATCCTCATCAATCAGCTGAGGCTCGCACGTCATTCTTGAGAGGCCCAAGACTGCGCCTCTACTATAGATGATATTCGCGTCTCAATTATGAACTCAGTACAGCCTGAGTTTGCGCCCTGTCAAGGGACCAGAGCCGCATCTCTATTGAGCTAGTACCGCGTACCCATTAACCAGCTGAGACCCGTGCACAAATCATGAGGAGCCCAAAATCGCGTCTCCACTGCGTCCTGAATTCTACTTCCTGACAGAGTCAAGGGCCGTGTCCATGGATCCGCGTCCTTTCATAAAAATGAAGGTCGCGTCCCCTTTATTGAAGAACACAAATTCATGTCTCAGAATAACGCTTTTTTGTCTTTAAGTCAGAGCCGCGTCCTTTCATAAAAATGAAGGCCGCGTCCCCTTTATATAAGAACACAAATTCGAGTCTCAGAATAACACCTTTTTGTCTTTAAGTCAGAGCCGCGTCCTTATCAAAAAGAAAGGTTCGCGTGTCTTCCTTGATGAGCCTGAACGACGTCTCCATTAATGAGTCACAGTCGCGTCCCCCAGAACCGCGTCTCTGCTACGAATGAGAGCCGTGTCTCGCTCAAGAACTCAGTTCAGCCTGAGTTTATTATTCATGGCCATACCCTATCAAAATGACTAAAGGACTGCGTCTCCACAAACAGTCAAGGGGTATGATTATGAAAACTGAGTTCATCCACAGGCAACAAAGAATCTGAAGGGATAAAGATGAGACAAAATTTTGAAGACTTTTATTATTTGACTCAAAAATGATAAAAGCAATACAGACACTCTTATTTGACAAATGGAGTGTTACAAAAAAAAAAGGGACAATACAAAAAGAAGAAGAAGATTAATAATCCTGTTTCGTCAAAGAACGGATTTGTTCCGGGAGGCGATGCAGCTCGTGCTGACGTGCTCTTTCAGCCTCCACCAGAGCTTGAACCCGCAACTCCTCCTCGGACAAAAATCTCTTCGTAGCCAATAGCGCCTGAAGAGACTCCAACCTAGAGGAACGAGCATAAAGATTTTCTTGAACCTGTGTCCTGACAGTTTCCAGCTCTTCCAGCCTTTTTCTAGCAGCAACAAGTTTCTGCTCGTTGGTCTCGATCAAGGCTTGCGCCCTGACAATGGTAATTCGAGCAGTGGTGATAACTTGCTCTGCACTCTGTATGACGATTTTAGATTCCTTAGAATCGTCAATCAGTCTTTGGTGGTCAACTTTGAAATGCTGGAGATGGTGGGCCTTTTCAGCTATTTGCTCCTCTATCTTCTTTCGCTCATGTTCTTGAGCGGCAAGAAGCTTACTCAGTGTCGATCGAGCCTCATTCATTGAGCCAACATTCTCCAGAGTCTTGAGCTCCTTCAGGTGGCTCCCCAGCTGATCAACCAGCATCAGATATGCCCTAGCCTGCGAAGGACTCCCAGTATGACCAATGTTCTCGATCTGATTTTTAAGAAGTATTCGGGCAAGCTCAAAAGAACTGCCTCCAGAAAGGATCAGGTCAACACAGGACCTCATGGAAGTAAAAAATTGTTGCACCATTTGACGTGCTAGCTCCTCCATGATGTCGTTACCTGGAGATAACCCTCCCAGAACCCCTCTTCGTAACGGAATGAGAAACGGGGATCAGTTCAGCTCGTACAGGGGTAAGACCGACAACAGGCTCGTCAGACATTGAGGTAGTCGCCAATACCTCCGGGACAATTCTTGTCATAGCAGCTTTCACAGCAACAGAAGTAACAGCAAACTCCACGACACTGGGTTCCCCGGCCGAAGTTTGAACTGTGCTATCAGCAATGCTTGCCGCAGGATTCTCTACTTGGGCTATGTTAGTGCCCTCTGCAAACTACAACATTAAATGTCAGTGGTAATGATACAAAGAAGAGAATTCAATACGTCAGTATTCTCTTACAAAGTGGAGGATCTGAAGATGGCAAATCCCTTGATAGGTCACGTAGGGAGGAGACCTCCCCGACCTCAGCAGTTGCACCCTCTTGAGGCATCCCGGTAGTAGGAGCCTCAAGGCCCTCCTGTTGGGCCAACTCTTGGATCATCTCCTCGATATGAGAAGAAGTTGTGGCTTCATTACCGGCAGCCAGCCCTGTAAGAGAAAGTCAAAAAAAGATGTTAGATCTCGTTCCTAACTTGATGGGAAATCAGTTCAGGAAGACAAAAAAAGTACCTTCAGTAGCAGTGATCCTTGCTATCGGCGAAGCTGTCACAGGGTTGTATCCCTGTACCTCTTCCTCTGAGATGTGCAAAAATTTGCTTATGTTAGGAAGAGCGGGTTCGTCGCCAAAATCGACCTCCTCGCCGGAATAATTGTTAGCCCAGAGGCCTTCCACTCTAGTTTTGATGATGATTAACTCATGTATTTATGTTTACTAATAATCATGTGATGTTTAGTTTCAGATACTTAACCAAGATATTAGTAGGTAATTAGCTTCAACAAAGATGTTTTGGAGCTTTCACATGGTGATTCAAGAGCCTGAGCGTCAAACTTCATATCTAGCACTCGTTGGAGTCAAGCTCGGTGGATCACGTTTGGATCGAATCGGCTTGAAGACGGATTTTGTCAAGTAGACTTCGGTACATAGTTTAGTTTATATTTTAGATCCATTTGTTAAAGATTAGATAGTGTGATATGCTCAAGTTCACAATACACACACTTGTTTAGAGTTTCATGTTTATTGGTTTTCGGTTTTTGGTTTAACCGATCTTGGTTTTCATGAATAGATAGAATCAACAAGTTTACATGGTTTAATGTATATTAGATTTGTTCTATATACATGCATGCTTCAACTATTTAAACAAACTTAGTTTGATAGTCTATTTCATGAGTTTGGAGTTTTGGTATTTTAACAAAACTTATTTTTGATTTATAGTCAAAAACATTGATATATATATCTTTCATGTATATTAGATTATATCCATATACTATATGCTTCAAGTTGTTTCAAGTATTATGTTTTTGTATTTGGATGAGTTTTGGACAAAACAATTTTCATCTCAAAAATTCAAGTTTTAGAAAATACGGAATTTGGTTTTCGACAAAATTTCCATAACACAAAAAGAGTTCAAAATGTTTGTAACTTGGTTTGATTTTTACTCAAATAAGTTTGTATTCCAAAGATCATGCAAGAACTAATTTTGTGAATTTTTACAGATTTTATGGGATTTATTTGGCAATTAAAAAACCCTAGTTTTCAAGTCCCTTAACAGCCCCTGCCAGGCTCTGGCGGTCGACCGGACCGGTCGACCGGACCGGCACAAAACGTGCACATGGCCATATCAATTGGCCGGTCGACCGAGCGGTCGACCGACTGAAGGCAACCCACTCTCGGGTCGACCAGGCGGTCGACCGGCCAGAGAGTCGTTGCTCTCTGGTTTAGGGCCAGATCGACCGGGTGGTCGACTGGAAGGCTCAACGGTCAAAAATTTGACCGTTGACTGGTCGACCGGAAGGCCATTTTGAGCCTTGTCAGCTGCCAACGGGCAGATTCCAAGTGGGGGCTATTTATACCCCATTTGAAGTGGGTTTTGGTTAAGACTTTGAAGAGCAAAATTTCTCCTATTCTCTAGTGTTTTAAAAGCAAGTTTTCAAAAGAGTTTATTAGTTTTAAAGATCATTCTTTATTTATTTTCAAGAGTTAGAAAAATCAAAGAAAAATATAGATTTGGGATATTTGCCTTGTTCTTCATTTCTATCAAATACTAAGTTGTTTTCCCAAGTATTTTTCCTTGTGATTTGTTTTCCAACATCTTGATTTCTCACACTTGAGCCATATCATTCTATCCTATCTATTAGGATCTTTTTGTTTTGTGAGAAAATTAGTTTGTGGTTGTGGAAACTACCAAGTTGTAAACCCTCCTTGATTTGTGTTATCCCTCTAGTGAGAGGTGATTGTGGGTATCCCTCTAGTGAGAAGTTGATAGTGGAGGTTGTGTTGGTATCCCTCTTAGTGAAGAGGTGGATTGTGTTGTTATTGGCTTTGTGCCTATCCCTCATTTGTGAGGTTGATTTGTGTGACTTTGTGCCTAGCCTCTAAGTGTAAAGGTTGTGTTGTAATTGAGAGAGGAGTTGTGTACTCCCGGTTGTATTGCCCCAAATCCTCAGTGGAGGTTCCCTGTATGGGAGTCCTGTGTGGACAAGTTAGTGAAAATCCTTCTGTGTGAAGGCGGGGACGTAGAGCTGTGTGCTCGAACCTCGAAACAAATCTCGGTGTTTGCGTTTGATCCATTCACTCTAACTCTCTCTCTCTCTTTTACTTTGAGCATTGCATCATATTGCCATATCATTTATATGCTTGTGTTGTTTGTGTGTGCCTCACTTGTGTTTAACCACGAGAGTTTCATATAGCACCTCAACTCTTATTCAGAGGAATCAAGAGGAGTTAGTCCAGAGCTCTTCACCGGGAATTCGGCTACACTCGTTGGTTACACTAAGTGTGTTGCAATTAAGCTTTAATTTCTGCATTATTGTTCACTAGATTAGCCGTACACCTATTCACCCCCTTTCTAGGTGTACTTTCAATTGGTATTAGAGCCTACGCTCCTGATATTTGGTTTAACCACCTAAGAGTGTGATCTTGGTTTTGCTAATCTACATTTGCATTTGCACATTTATATTGTTTACACACATTCATGGATTGCTTGTCACCTCCATGTTTGATGTCTCCAACATTGACAAGTGGAAATTTAGGATGTCCATGTACTTGAAAAACCTAGGGTTGCATGTTTTCCTTGCCACTACCAAGAAACCCTATCTTGATAATAGCAAGCATATAGAGGCCAATGCACAAGCCCTTGAGGTACTTAGAAGCACGCTAAACAAAGAATATCTTATTATTGTTTCTAACTGTGATTCCGCCTTTGCAGTGTGGAACACGTTGACCTCCTTCAAGTTTCAATTGCCAATCCAAACGGAAGATGAATCTAGTGGAGAATCCGAGTAACATTGCTACATGGTCCAAGGGAATGATTCCCTTGAGGTATATTCGGAATCTCAATTAGATGATGATTGTGCTAGTTCTTCTAATGAGTATATTGATGCCAATGCCTTGAATGAAGAACTCTCAATTGTTTGTGAAAAATTATTGAAAAAATATAATCTTTTGAAAAAGACGACTTTGAATTAAATAAAGAAAACAAAGATTTGTTTTCAAAATTTGAATTGGCTTTACAAGAGAAGGTTGAGATTTCAAATGAGTGTGACTCTTTGAAAACCCAACTTGAACTTGTCTTAAATGAAAACAAGATTTTGAAAAATAAAAATGATTGCAATGAGATTTTGAAGAAAAATGAAGATTTATTTTCAAAACTTGACTTTGTTGTAAAAGAAAATGTGTCTTTGAAAAACAAGATTGATTTGATTTCAAAAGATTTAGAAGTTTGCTTAAATGAAAATAAATCTTTGAAAAATGATATAGACTCTCATGTTTGCCATGCTAGTGTAGCTTCACCATCTAGCACACATATTGCATGCTCCACATCTTCTAACATTGAAAATGATATATTTATACTTAAGAAGAATATGGATTGTTTGGGCTCCACTTTGAGCCATTGTGCCATGAACCATACACGTTTGGAATCCATGTTTCGCAAGAAACAAATTCCATCTATGCATGCACACAAACCACGGCATACACATGCTCCTCACGGCCACTCCCATCACACAATGTATGCTCATATGCACACTTGTACACATTGTGGACGTAAGGGCCACCTTGCTAAATTTTGCTATGATAAGATACATGATGAAAATTTAGCAACAAAATTTGTTTGGGTTAGAAAAGGTGCTAACCCCCATGGACCCAAAAGAGTATGGGTACCAAAGACCACTCCTATCTTATTTGATGTAAGTGTGGGCTCTCGCATGACGTGAGAGTGATGGTGCCTTGAGGTGGATGCGTTTCGAGCTTAAAAGAGGACTATTTGGATGCATCACTTTCAAGGGGAGTTTGGTGGAAGGACCACCTTATTTTGGAGACATGGAGAGTTGCTTTCATGGTTTTGGTAACAATCTCTTACTTCTCATTTATATTTACATGCTTTTCATAACATTGAATTTTAGCATGTTATGATGTTTCATGATTAGTATGTTATATGCCATGATATTTAGATTAGTAATATACATGTTTAGTTATTTGAGACACCCATGTTTATATGGATTTATATTTAGTGTTCTCACTTTAGTGTTAACTAATGTGTATGTCCTAGATCTATGCATGTGCATGTACGTAATGATCATATTAGTTTTGTATTGATTTCTATGCTTCATGTTTTGATTATATGTTTAGATGTTAGTTTTCATTAAAACTTAGGTATATACTTGTACAACTAGTGAGCCACAAATAGATCATTAAATGTTTGTGCTTGAAAGCTTATTTGTACTCATTAGATGTACTAGTATAGCCTAGTTTTGATGATTCATGCATTTGACTTGTATTCTCATTTTCTACATGTTTTTCATGTTTATATGTTTAGCTTCATGTATATGTCTATTTTGTCCAAACTATTGGCTATACATATACATCCCCTGAGCCACTTGCCTTCATGCATATACTTTTGTGGACTCGTTTATATTTGGATATGTATGTATACGGTAGTTTGTACATGACATATATATACCTTGAAGGAATTCTAGTTTTGATGTTTTTAAGGAATTTTGTATTTGAATTTGATTGCCTATTTTCATGACTTGTCTTTCACAAAACTTATACTCATATTCTTGATGTTTTCTCATGATTTTGTTTTCATGAGTATTATATGTGCTATATAGATTTTGAGTGATATTGGTTTAGTGATTTTCATGTTTTATGGAATACAATTTTGTTTTATTCCTTACTTGAAGGATTTTGTACTAGTTTTCAAATTTTTCTTAAAACTAGTTCTTATTCTTCATTATAGTTGAGCTTTTCAAACATACTATATTTTCAAACCTATTTTGAAAACCCTACCCATTTAAGGGCGGTTGTTGGGCGACCATGCCTTGTATGCTTCTTATTCAAAATCCTTTTAAACATGTGCATGAAATGGGTGGAAGGTAATATGAGTTATACACTTGATCTTATTGTGTTTCAATTGGTATCATTGGATCTTTTCAATTGGTATCACTATTGGCATTCTTTTTGTATACTCATATATGTTTTTATATATGTATGATTACACTTCAAATAGTATCAATTTTGATTGGTATTCAATTCTCCATACACATATATATGATTTATTTGTGCTTACTATATCTCTATATCCTTGAGCACAAATTTTGGTTATGCTAAGCTTGATTTCAAATGACTATTAAATTTCAATTGATTATGTTTCAATTGGTATCTTATACAAGCTTATGCATCATTTTATTTGGTATTTCATAAAGGGGGAGAAAATTTATATTTCAACTTTTAATTGATATTTTACTCCCACACTTTATGTTGAAATATGATGAAAAAATGATATTGATTATTTTGGTATCGTACGCTTTTAATAAAAAAAATTACTTTCAATTGGTACTAATCTTTACATATTGGTATCAAGATTACCTATAAGTTTACTTACAATAAAGAAAACAATAAAACACTGTTAACAATTGGTATATTTTATTGATATCAAAATTTTTGGTTGAATTGCTCAAAATGATTTATTTACTTACAATTGATATTTAATTGGTATTTACTTACAATTAGTATCAATTGGTATTTAAATTTATATTAAAACATTTATTTTATGTACCACATTATGTACTTTCAATTGGTATATTTCATTGATATCATGATGTACTAAATTGATATATTTTTTCTTACAATTGGTATCATAACATTTTGATTAGATTTCACCCTCGTTGATTTTTTTGTTTAAGACAAAAAGGGTGAGAATATTGTTTTCTTTGACCCCTTTGTTGATGATTGACAAAAAGGGGGAGAAGTATTTGAGTTTATATGCATGTTTATTGTTTAATATGCATATTTATTGTTTATTTGTTTATTTGTAAGGATGTTTCATATTGATATTTTTTATTGTTGGTATCAAAAGCTTTTAGTGTTTATCTTTCCAATTGGTATCAAGAATTTTGTTTTATTGATTGGTATCAAGAGCTTAAGTTTTTTCATTGAAATTTTTATTGGTATCAAAAGTAATTATTTAAGAACATTTTCATTTTAAAAAGGAATTTATTTTAAAAGTTTGGTATCAAGAGCATGTTTATTTCATGTTTGGTATCAAGAGCATGTTCATTTCATTGTTTTATGCATATTGATGCATATTCATTGCATATATTTATTGTTTATTGTTATGCATGAATTAAGGGGGAGCTTCTTTGAAGCTTAACTTTAATCCATGCATATATAACTCTATGAGTTTTGTCATCATCAAAAAGGGGGAGATTGTTGGCCCAGAGGCCTTCCACTCTAGTTTTGATGATGATTAACTCATGTATTTATGTTTACTAATAATCTTGTGATGTTTAGTTTCAGATACTTAACCAAGATATTAGTAGGTGATTAGCTTCAACAAAGATATTTTGGCGCTTTCACATGGTGATTCAAGAGCCCGAGCATCAAAGTTCATATCTAGCACTCGTTGGAGTCAAGCTCGGTGGATCACGTTTGGATTGAGTCGGCTTGAAGATGGATTTCGGCAAGTAGACCTCGGTACATAGTTTAGTTTATATTTTAGATCTATTTGTTAAAGATTAGATAGTGTGCTATGCTCAAGTTCACAATACACACACTTGTTTAGAGTTTCATGTTTATTAGTTTTCGATTTTTAGTTTAACCGATCTTGGTTTTCATGAATAGATAGAATCAACAAATTTACATGGTTTAATGTATATTAGATTTGTTCTATATACATGCATGCTTCAACTATTTAAACAAACTTAGTTTGATAGTCTATTTCATGAGTTTGGAGTTTTGTATTTAACAAAATTTATTTTTAATTATAGTCAAAAATATTGATATATATATCTTTCATGTATATTGGATTATATCCATATACTATATGCTTCAAGTTGTTTCAAGTATCATGTTTTTGTATTTGGATGAGTTTTGGACAAAACAATTTTTCATCTCAAAAATTCAAGTTTTGAAAAATACGGAATTTGGTTTTCGACAAAATTTTCATACACAAAAGAGTTCAAAATGTTTGTAACTTGGTTTGGTTTTTACTCAAACAACTTTGTATTTCAAAGATCATGCAAGAACTAATTTTATAGATTTTTAGAGATTTTATGGGATTTATTTGGCAATTAAAAAACCTAGTTTTCAAGTCCCTTAACAGCCCCTGCCAGGCTCTGGCGGTCGACCGGATGTGCAAAAAACGTGCACATGGTCATATCAGTTGGCCGGTCGACCGAGCGGTCGACCGACTGAAGGCAACCCACTCTCGGGTTGCCCCGGTCGACCGGGCGGTCGACCGGCCAGAGAGTCATTGCTCTCTGGTTCAGGGCCCGGTCGACCGGGTAGTCGACCGGAAGGCTCAACGGTCAAAAAATTTGACCGTTGGCCGGTCGACCGGAAGGCCATTCTGGGCCTTGTCAGCTGCCAACGGGCAGATTCCAAGTGGGGGCTATTTATACCCCATTTGAAGTGGGTTTTGGTTAAGACTTTGAAGAGCAAAATATCTCCTATTCTCTAGTGTTTTAAAAGCAAGTTTTCAAAAGAGTTTATTAGTTTTAAAGATCATTCTTTATTTGTTTTCAAGAGTTAGAAAAATCAAAGAAAAATATAGGGATATTGCCTTGTTCTTCATTTCTATCAAATACTAAGTTGTTTTCCCAAGTATTTTTCCTTGTGATTTGTTTTCCAACATCTTGATTTCTCACACTTGAGCCATATCATTCTATCCTATCTATTAGGATCTTTTTGTTCTGTGGCAAAATTAGTTTGTGGTTGTGGAAACCACCAAGTTGTAAACCCTCCTTGATTTGTGTTATCCCTCTAGTGAGAGGTGATTATGGGTATCCCTCTAGTGAGAGGTTGATAGTGGAGGTTGTGTCGGTATCCCTCTTAGTGAAGAGGTGGATTGTGTTGTTAGTGGCTTTGTGCCTATCCCTCATTTGTGAGGTTGATTGTGTGATTTTGTGCCTAACCACTAAGTGTAGAGGTTGTGTTGTAATTGAGAGAGGAGTTGTGTATTCCGGTTGTATTGCCCCAAATCCTCAGTGGAGGTTCCCTGTGTGGGAGTCCTGTGTGGACAAGTTAGTGGAAATCCTTCTGTGTGAAGGTGGGGACGTAGAGCTGTGTGATCGAACCTCAAAACAAATCTCGGTGTTTGCGTTTGATCCATTGACTCTAACTCTCTCTCTCTCTCTCTCTTTTACTTTGAACATTGCATCATATTGCCATATCATTTATATGCTTGTGTTGTTTGTGTGTGCCTCACTTGTGTTTAACCACCAGAGCTTCATATAGCACCTCAACTCTTATTCAGAGGAATCAATAGGAGTTAGTCTAGAGCCCTTCACCGGGAATTCGGCTACACTCGTTGGTTACACTAAGTGTGTTGCAATTAAGTTTTAATTTCCGCCTCATTGTTCACTAGATTAGCCATACACCTATTCACCCCCCTCTAGGTGTACTTTCAATAATATCCATGTTCTTCGGATGAGGAAGACGACAACTCAACACAGAAGGTCTCAGCGATAGAAACCTTACCGCTAAGAACCCCAGTAGTAGGGCTGGGATCGATGATCCACGAGGTGGTCATCAATACACTGGGAGACCCAGGCTGTTGCACCTCAACCCTTCTCTCATGAACTGAAGAAGGCCCGGGCTGAGTTGAGACCCCCGGAATCTCAACGTCATCCCTCCCCACCAAGTCAACTTCGGGTCGCTCGACCTCTTCAGCCATGACGGGTTCACCCGCGAGTTTCCCCTCTTCCAAGATTGATTGGTCACTAATGTTGCACATTTATTATCATATTTCCATACTTATTATAGAATAAAATCTTCTTTGTCCTAATTAAATGTTTAATTTATTTGTAGGCCCATTCCTTAAGGAGATGAAGAGAAACAAGCCCAAAAGCCCACCAAATTCTGATTAATTCAGAATAAATTTGAAAAGAAGAATCCTCCCTGTGGGCAAAATCTTGGTATATAAGGAAGTTGAGAAGAATCCTCCCTGTGGGCAAAATCTTGGTATATAAGGAAGGTTGAGAAGAATCCTCCCTGAATCAAGGAAAAATCTTGGCATGTAAGGAAGGTTGAGAAGAATCCTCCCTGAATCAAGCACAATCAAAGGCTGTTTTGTCAACTTTTGAAGAAAAAATAAGAAAATCAGAAGAAGATACGGGAAATACATCAGACCAGGAGATTCCCCCAATCTTCCTGGGATCTTCTCCTTTAGGTTTTTTTGCCTATAAATACTGGTTTTAGCTGAGCAAGGAGGAGAAGGCAGAGATAGGATTTAGCTAAGTTTTCTATTTTTTAGTTTAGGTTTCTTTTCTTTTTATGTAACTTGTATGAAAGCTTAGGTTAGATGAAGATTCATGTAAGTAAGAGAGAGAGAGGCTGATGTTGAGAGTGACACCGATGTACCCTCCTCCTTTCTTCCATTGTTTCAAGCAATAAAGGTAAACATTTGTTTATGTTCGTCTCTTTTCTTTTAGTTTCTTTTTCTTTTCCTCTTTCTACTTTACCTCTGTTTGTTTTGATGAGAATGCAAGTGAATTCTGAAGCATAAGTATAACAAAGTCTTTGTGAGTGCCAACGATACTTCATGAAGATGTTCTCCTCCTCAAATCCGTATCACTTCATTCTTGTCGGGCTTGATGATATAATGCGAACGGGGACTGAGCTCCATCCTATGTCCTATGCGTTGAACGCCTCCAAAGCAAGGTAGAACATGCAAGGTTTCCAAGTAAGTCATCAACCAAACTAAGGTAAGTATTTCTTCAATTTTCTTTCTTTTCTTTTATTTCTGTAAATTAAATCACGAACACCATATCTTCCAAATCGCTTCTTTCCAAACTCATTTGTACATAGTCTCTTTCTTTCCCCTTTCTTTGTAAATAGTCATTCTCCATTTCTCTCCACCTTCTTCATCTCTCGTTTTCTTTCTGACTTTAACATAACTTTCTTTTTCATTTTCATTTCTTTAAACAAAGAAGAATCTTCGTTTTATCTTCATTAAGATTTCAACAAGAACCTTGAAGCTTCCATCGCAAACCCTCCTTGTGGATCACGACCCGCATAGCCACTTGCTATAGCGGTAAGAATTGAGCACTTGCACATCTTTATTTCTAAATCTAAAATTCTGTATTTTTTGTGCAGGTTTTACCTCAATCAAATTTTGGCGCCGTTGCCGGGGAGGGTAACGTTTTTATTGAAATCTATTTTTTATTGAAAATTTTTTAGAACTAAAACGAACTTTCTTCTCTGTTGTAGGTTAAGGGCAAGCAAATCAGGAAAAGAAGATTGCAGTGACATATAAGTGGTATTGGGCCTCTGCTCTAGAAAGCAGAGACCAAGTACCCTCTGAATTGCTGCGTTTTCTCGGCTTTAGCCGCGTTTCCGCGGCAAGAAAGAGTTCACTACTAATTGGTTTTGCAGGGCTGCTTGCTTTGCAAAATTCTAGTTTTCTGCAACTTTATTTCTTATATGCAATCACATAAGCCTGCTAATAATTAACAGTAAAACATTTGTTGAAAAGATAAAAAATTGATTAGACGTTTGCATTTTAGGCACGTGTCTTTTCAATTCATTTATTTTTACTGTTAAAGAGTGCTGGAGCAAGGTACGTACGCATTGCATCTAGAATAGGACTATCTCTTGGTTGATTTACATCGCTTTGAGTGAATCTTATTTACATATCTTGTACACTTGCACAAACTTATCTTAAGGGCACTAACCCATAACAAGATAAGGTGGGGATTTAATCACCCTTCCTTAGCCCAAAAATCAGATTCCAAGCACTCACTAACCCAAGCCTAACTAAAAATGAGTAGACGTTGGCCCTAGGGACATCTCAGACTCAATTAGGAGATCATCCTAAGGGGAAAAAGTGTTGGAATTTGACTCTTGCAAAATCAGTGTCTAGAAAAGGGATTAAGGGCCGAAAGCTGAAGGTTGGTGGTTATTTAATTAAGGAACGTTTTTGACGGAAAACCTCCCACCAACCTTGCCCTGACCTGGCTGATTAGCTTGTGGTCAAAGTCTGCATTGGACCTCCCGTGGACAGTCTAACCAGTTAGGAGTCGTCTAGGTCATAGGTCTACCCTAACTTAGATTAGAATTTTTTTTTCTTTTTCTTTGTTTATTTGTTTGTTTTTCTTTCTTTTTGTTTGTATTCCATTGTGTGATATGGCCTATAATAACAAATTTTCCAATTTCAATAATAATTCATATTACACATCAAACTCTTTTTCGGATATTACCAACCCGGCATATCATGACTTTAACCAACCTAGTGTGCCGGATTGGTCTTATCCGAATCAATATAACCCATGTCCCCCATCGTATGACTATAATTTCCATAACGATTTCAACTCTTCACAGAGTCAGTGGGGATTCACCTACCCCGAGCATAATTTTCAACCAACTTGTCCCCCTTATCCACCTAGTCCACAATATCCCCAAGAGTCATACTCAGTTCCACCAGTCCAAAATAGAAAACCATCAATTTTGGAAAGGAGTATGCGTGAGTCCAAACAACAATCACAAAATCTGATGGACTCACAATTTCACTACCACTTCCAAGACAACACTTCATCTTTTCATCAAAATAATGAATCCATCAATTATGAAAAGATGCTTGAAGCCATGACTCATGCTCAAAATGTTAGAAATCGTGACATAGATATGATGGTCGAATCTCTACGTTCTCACCGTTTGACCAGTTCTGATGTCACTAACCATCCTGTTAGAGCCGAAGAGTCATGTAGTTTTGGAAATCAAGATTCCATTTCAGAACAACCATTTGAACTTGCCCAAACTCCAAATGAAATTGATAGTTTGACAAGTTATCCCTTCCCTGAAATAGAACTTGAAAATGAATATGATCATGAACTAGAACTTAGTGATTCAATTTTACTTCCTGATTCAATAATGACTCAGGTATCTACACCTGATTTCAATCTTTTTTCCGAGTCAACATTGGATCCTGTGCCAATTCATCATGAAATTGAATCACCCATCTTTGATGATCATATTAAACTTGACCAATTTTATAATCTTGAAAATCCCATTGATAAATTGGCAAGTTCTCATTTTTTTGATATTGAACTCAATGAGATATGTGACCTAGATTCCCAAATCCGTGATCCAGTTCAACTTTCTGAATCATTATTGACTCCTGTTTTGTTACCAAACTTGAGTAATATTTTAGAGTCAGTTTTGATTCCACCTATCATTCTTGAACTTGAATTACCAACATTAAGTCACATTCCATTGTTGGAAAATAATTGTGGACTTGAGTTCCAACTTCTTGACTTGGACCCAATTTCTGAACCTATTTCGACTCTTGAACCTTTACTTGACTTAAGTCACCTTCCTGAGTCGGTGTTAGTTCCTGTACTTCCTGAGTCCAAGTCAATCCTTCTATCATTTCATACTCCATTCTGGGACGAGGTGGTTGACAAATTTGACTCCGAAATTTGTTATAGAATTTGAAAATTAGATGGGGTCAAATACTTAATAAAAATCCTTTATGGACACATCTTTTTAGTAGGTTATATTAGAGTAATTTCTGGCGGGTTCCTCCGAGCCCCAAGAAAAGTTGATTGGGCCGCATTTCGTGGACCAATCAGACCACCACCGGAACCACCACCTTAAGGTAACATTTTCCTTCCCTTTCTTCTTTTTCATGCATCTATGCATTAATTCGTACATTGAGGACAATGCATGAGATAGGTGTGGGGGAGGGTTCTAACATAACTTAGGTTTTTCTTTTTATAAAAAAAATAAAAAAATAAAAAAATTAACATTTTCTTTACTTTTAAAAACTTTTTGAAAAATAGAAACAATATTTTGACTTATTTTTGTAAGAAATTAAGTTAATTTTAAGGAATAGGAAAATCCAAATTAGGATTTCTTATACTTGGTCAAAAGAAGATTATTTGTTTGATTTTTAGGGTTAGGAAGATAATTTGTCAAAGTAATTTAGTCTTAATCTTTACCTTGATGAAATATGCACACCTCACACACTTAAACACTTAGGGTTCAAAAACAAAGATTCTTATGCCTTATAAAAAAAAGAGAAAAAGAAAAAAATAAATAAATCTAATTATTGATTAGCTAGGTGCTTTGGCCTAAGCAAGCCTTAGTATTTATGCGAAAGATGATTAGATAAGTTTGAGAAAAAAGAAAAAAAAATCCTCTGATTAAGCTGGGTATTTGTGCCTAATAAAGCATAAGTATTCACGCCTAAAAGAGGTTCATAAAATAAAATCCTTAGTTTTGTGGCCTTGTTTGCTCGAGTCCTTAAGTCCTAGGGGTGTCTTCTCACCCGGTGCCCTAAGACCGTTTGGTTTGGGAGTCATCGATTAAAGGCTCGTTACATGGGCAGATTAAAAAGCCTAATAGAACTAATGAATAATACCACAAAAAAAAAAGAGTATATATATATAAATAAATAAGGCATAAGAGTTAGAGTTAATGAACCCTTCGTCAAAATTTTCACAGTCACAAGGTGCATATGACTTAGGGTAAAGTAATAGACTAGATGAGAAGTATAATTTAACTCCTTACTTTGATTGATAACAAATTTTTGAATAGAGACTAAGTTTAGGAATGAAAAATTCAGTTTTCCTATAACTATAGATTGCTTAAATCTTACAATTATATTTCAAATATTTTCTCTTTCAAAATGCTTTTCGAAAATACTAACTCTTTGTTTCTCTTTCTTTATGGATTTTGTGGGTGTAATCCACTGAAAACCCTCACGAGACAAAACTCGTCCTCTAGGGGAAACCTAGAGGTTTAACGGCTTGTCGCACATGCTCAGTGCAATCGCGTGACCTGCGAAAGTGGTCTAATAATCCTTAGTATAGTTTAGTTGTTTTGCTCGAGGACGAGCAAAAGATAGGTATGGGGGTGTGATTGGTCACTAATGTTGCACATTTATTATCATATTTCCATACTTATTATAGAATAAAATCTGCTTTGTCCTAATTAAATGTTTAATTTATTTGCAGGCCCATTCCTTAAGGAGATGAAGAGAAACAAGCCCAAAAACCCACCAAATTCTGATTAATTCAGAATAAATTTGAAAAGAAGAATCCTCCCTGTGGGCAAAATCTTGGTATATAAGGAAGGTTGAGAAGAATCCTCCCTGTGGGCAAAATCTTGGTATATAAGGAAGGTTGAGAAGAATCCTCCCTGAATCAAGGAAAAATCTTGGCATGTAAGAAAGGTTGAGAAGAATCCTCCCTGAATCAAGCACAATCAAAGGCTGTTTTGTCAACTTTGAAGAAAAAATAAGAAAATCAGAAGAAGATACGGGAAATACATCAGACCAGGAGATTCCCCCAATCTTCCTGGGATCTTCTCCTTTAGGTTTTTTTGCCTATAAATACTGGTTTTAGCTGAGCAAGGAGGAGAAGGCAGAGATAGGATTTAGCTAAGTTTTCCATTTCTTAGTTTAGGTTTTCTTTTCTTTTTATGTAACTTGTATGTAAGCTTAGGTTAGATGAAGATTCATGTAAGTAAGAGAGAGAGGCTGATGTTGAGAGTGACACCGATGTACCCTCCTCCTTTCTTCCATTGTTTCAAGCAATAAAGGTAAACATTTGTTTATGTTCGTCTCTTTTCTTTTAGTTTCTTTTTCTTTTCCTCTTTCTACTTTACCTCTGTTTGTTTTTGATGAGAATGCAAGTGAATTCTGAAGCATAAGTATAACAAAGTCTTTGTGAGTGCCAACGATACTTCATGAGGATGTTTTCCTCCTCAAATCCGTATCACTTCATTCTTGCCGGGCTTGATGATATAATGCGAACGGGGACTGAGCTCCATCCTATGTCCTATGCGTTGAACGCCTCCAAAGTAAGGTAGAACATGCAAGGTTTCCAAGTAAGTCATCAACCAAACTAAGGTAAGTATTTCTTCAATTTTCTTTCTTTTCTTTTATTTCTGTAAATTAAATCACGAACACCATATCTTCCAAATCGCTTCTTTTCAAACTCATTTGTACATAGTCGCTTTCTTTCCCATTTCTTTGTAAATAGTCATTCTCCATTTCTCTCCACCTTCTTCATCTCTCGTTTTCTTTCTGACTTTAACATAACTTTCTTTTTCATTTTCATTCCTTTAAACAAAGAAGAATCTTCGTTTTATCTTCATTAAGATTTCAACAAGAACCTCGAAGCTTCCATCGCAAACCCTCCTTGTGGATCACGACCCGCATAGCCACTTGCTATAGCGGTAAGAATTGAGCACTTGTACATCTTTATTTCTAAATCTAAAATTCTGTATTTTTTGTGCAGGTTTTACCTCAATCAAAGATCACGGGACCCCTGCTGCGCAGACCGCGGGAGCGAAGGACAGGGGCTTCCTCCTCCTCTTCTTCTTCATCTCCCTTCTCCTCAACACCAGAAAGAACTACCTTGGGCATTGAATCTCCAGCCTCTGATTCCCTCCTAGCCTTCTTCGGGATAGGCTCACCCTTGGAAGCAGAGCCGTGGGAACGTTTGGACACAGCCTGCCGACTCTTTTTAGCTAGCTGCCCCTTAGGTGCTGCTGCCCTTGGCCCCATCCCTGCTTCGCCTCCTGTTTCCCTCTCGGCTGCCTGATACTCGTCCATACTTCGCATACATTTGTTGGACTCCAACTTGTCCTTATAAGATGCCTTGATGCTCTTAATGCAAGAGGTATTTATTCCGAAACCAGGCATCCTACTAGCCAGGGAGTACCAGGTGTGAGGCTGGTATAACAATTGGGCGTCTTGTGAGGCAATTTGAAAACAACTTTTGTCCCTCCAGCTACACTGTAGTACCACACCCGAGCACCTTCAAATAAATTTCTGCTGAAGCAGAGGCCAGTGTTGGGGCTGCTGATATATAGTTGATCATTGCCGAACTGCTGAGTGAAATGACTGGGCATGTAAGGCTCGATCGTACATGAATTCCCTTGCCAGAAGATCAGATATTCAGGCCGAATATTGATCAGCCACCAAAAAACTCCCGATGGCAGTCTTGTGAAATCATCTCATCCCGCAAGGTCGGCAAATTTATCCCCGTAAGACGCACCAGCAATCTCGGGGAAGCAACGGTCGAGCTGATAGTTCGAAGCGTTCAGAATACACTTCCGAATAAAGAATATGTAGTAGTTAGACCAGCTCGACTTTTTCAGCTTCTGCATGAAGGGGACAAAACTTGCAGAAAGAGACACCGCCTTCATCAGTGAAGGGCAGTGCATAACGTACCAAGCCATCAAGTACGTATATGGAAGCTCAATCCTGGGGTTAGGAGTCTTCACTCTCGGCCTTCCCTCCGAATCAACCTCTGGCCTGCCCTCGGAGTCGACAATGGCCTCCACTTGGCATAGGCTTTTAACCAAAGCCCGTAACCCACTCTGAATTCCAGCCACCATCGCTGGAAGAAGAGCGATAGACTTTCCATAGGCGAGCAAAACCCCCGGGTATACCACATCGGTAACAATTACTAGTCACCGGGCTATCCTTCTCATTTATGCCATTGAACAGATAGCTCGCCAGGACATCTGCTTGATACCCCTATTCCTCTAAGAGGATATTTGCCGCAGATGTGGAAGTGGCATAACACTTCCCAATATGTCTCATATACCTGAGGGTCCTCTTTCTTCAGGAGGAGAAGCTCCTCAGAAGTCGGGACGTATTCTTCATAAGGGGCATCTCCATAACAAGCCCTGAGACTTCATACAACTCATGAAGAGCGAGCCCCATCTCTCCGACTGGAGTAAAAAATGTGCCTGTCAAAGGATTATAGTGCTCTAGGATACCATAAAAATTGTGAAAACTTTGCGGGAGGCCATACTATACGGCCCTGACCGAGTGATATAACTCCACCTGCTGCAGCAGAGCCCCGAGCTCAATATGAACAAATCCAGCTATCCTACCCACCAAGACTTGTTGGTAGAATGAACCCACCCGAGCGGACGAAAGTCGACGGGAAAATCACCCCTAACTTTCATAAACTGGTTGATGAAATTAGCGCCAAGTTGACGGGTTTCTCCTCTCGGATAGTTAGATCTGACCAACCCGAAAAATAAACTAAAGACTTCTTTCCCATGGCTAGCAGAGTGTATTTCTTTGGCACCTAATCTACCAAGAGAAAAGCCAGAGACAAACCGAGAAAGATCCTAATCCATCGCACGGTGAACGGACATGTGCTGAAGATAAGACAAGGAATACATCATCTCCATATTGGGAAGAAAGAACCTCCTGTCCCCTATCTGAAGGAGCCACTTATAATCTCCGTCATGTAGAATCCTATCATCCTCGTTAATGGCGTCACCAAAAAGGAAAACGGGCTTTCGTAACGTAGTATGGGAATCCATCTCAAACAGTCCATCAGAGATAATCTCCCGGAGGGTCACCATTCTGGCCTTGAAGATCCTCTCCTTTCGCTCCTTTGACTTACCAGTAGTCATAGGAGCAGTCCTTTGAAGCGCGAAGGTCAGATTACGATCGGTGCCACCTACGTGTCCAAAGTAGCACTTCTTGGACAAGGGGTTGGAAGAGTATCGCACTGCAAAAAAGACAATAATTAGTCAGGAATCTGAAAGAAAATGGCTAGATATGCGAAATTCAAACGCAGGAATGAATCCAGATGTGAAAATCAGCAAAATCCGTGTCTAGACTCAAAAAAGTGAGGCTTGCATGAAGCCCGCATTTCAAAATGCAGAACTTAGAAAAATTCTAAGTATCAGACTCAGACGCGAAATTCAATAAAACTTGCGTCGGATCTTACAAGACGCGAGAATTATAAGAAGTCTGCGTCTGAACTCCCCACACATAGAAATATTCTGAGCATTGAGTCCAAAACGCAAGGCTCAACGAGGCTTGCGTTCAACAAACAGATACGGACTCAAGTTGATGAAGCAAAGACGCAGAGGTCGTCAACCCGCGTCTTGCCTACCAATTCAAGAGCCGCGTCTGAAGATCAAACACGGGCATCAGCCTCGCATTGGCGGTTCACATTCAAAAGAGACTTAAGAGTTAAAAGAACTCTGTAAGCCTCTTCAATGGCAGAAACCAGATCAGATGATTTTACTACCTGAAATGGGGGCCTCCTGCGTGGAAGAACCACCCATTTGAATCTCCAGAGTGACAGCGCTCGAGGATGAGGAAACGGATTTGGTCTTTGGTGCCATTTCGACCGTAAGATCATTGTTGAAGACGGTGAAAATAGAAAAAGCTTCAAGCTTTTCTTAGCCCTAGATATAATGCTCGGCGAAGAAGAAGAGTCTAATGATGACTCTTGAAAGACTGTTGTCTTTTATAGGCACAGTGATCCGCAGAGATACGCGGCGCTTGGCTCAAGGCCTAATCCCTGCCCGACGCGTGGCGTGCGTCTTAAATGCGACGCGAATTTTGCGCGTCAAAGGAAAGATGTCCCCTCAACTTCGCCGACATGTGCCCAAAACGCAGACCCACGTTTAACAAAAATTGCGTCCCTCTGAAGGTCGCACCTCTTCAGCAAGACTAAAGCCGCACCCAGTCAGCAGAATAAGAGCTGCGTCTTCACTTCAAAGATCGTGCCCCTCCAGAAGCCGCGTTTCTTCAGCAAACTAATAGATGCGTCCCCACTCTAAGTGAGGATTGCGTCTCTAGAACAACATGACCTCTGAATTTACAAGACTTACATTCAGTCTTTACTTCTGCAAATTAGTTCAACAGTACACTGGCACAAGCAGGCGACTGTTCACCCTGGTTCAAAGTAAACCAACAACCAACTCAGAGCACTAAGGAGGTCTGGACTGCGTATCTAGACACTCACCACGATCATCCCTGGTGGCTTCAAAGGGTTTTATAGTACACTCACGAAGACCATACTCCAGATAAGATCAAGCTCAGAGTATCTCAAATGATTGTCAGTCCAATCATGAGAAGTATGAATTCAACCAGAGTCCAAAATATTTCGAAATCAGTCCCAGTCAATTGCGGAATATCGAAAACTTTAGAGGGGGTTCTGTAGACTGTCTAAAAATCACTGAAGACAAGTCGTTAAAAAGCAGAATCCAAACTTCAAACGCATGGCTAGTCATCGCCACTAGCGTAGCACTAAGAGCGAGGGTTGAAACTCGTGTCTCAACATCACTGCAAGGTCCAAGACGCGGAGCGGGAAAGCCGATCTCAGTATTATTTGAAAGCACACCTAGAGGGGGGGTGAATAGGTGTAAATGCTAATCTAGAAACTAAGTGCGCTAAATGCGGAAGCTTAAAATAATTTTGCAATCACACTTAATACAACACACAAGTGTAGCCGAATTTCCCGTGAAGGGTTCTGGACTAACTCCTCTTGATTCCCCTTGAATGGGTTGAGGTGCTATGTGAAGCTCTTGTGGTTAAGTATAAGTGAGGCACACACAAACAACCAAGCATACACAAGATATAACAATATTAAATATGCAAGGTACAATGCAAGTAATGTATGATATGAATAATGAATGATGCTTTGCACAAATAAAAGAGAGAGAGAGTTAGAGAGACAAGTGGATCAAACGCTAACAACAAGATATGTTTCGAGGTTCGAGCCCCTAGCTCTACATCCCCGCCTTCACCACCGTGAAGGATTTCCAATCCATTATCTCCCACCGAGGGAACCTCCACCGAGGAGGATTTGTTACAACACAAGGAGTACCAAACTCCTCTCTCAATACAAACACCACCTCACACAAGAGGGGTAGGCCCTTAGCCAAACAACAACTAACACCTCTACCGAAGAGGGTTTACAAACCAAACACCACCTCTCACAAGAGGGAGCAAACCACAAGCCTCAACCTCTACCAAAGAGGGAGCTAACACCAACCCAATACAACAACCTCAACCTCTACCAAAGAGGGAGCAACACAAGAAATCAAGGGTTTACAATAAGTGGTATATCTCAACCACAAACCTCTTTCCTTTTTCCACAAAATAAGATCCTAAATAGATTAGGATAGAAGATAGGCTCAAGTGTGAAAAACAAGTGTTTTGATCAAGAAATTCTCTTAGGAAAACACCAAAAAGATATAGAAGTTTAGATCAAAAACTAATTCCCAAAACCCTAATTTCTTTGAAATAAACAAAACACTTAAAACAAATAAGATTGATCTTTTGGCACTTAAAACTCTTTTGAAAACTTGTTTAAAACACTGAAGAAGTCAGGAAATTTTAGCTCTAAAAATCTTGGTTAAAACCCCAAGAAATGGGGTATTTATAGGCCCATCAGAAAACTAGCCGTTAGGCTGATCTGGCAGCCTGACAGGCTAGCGGTCGGCTGGCCCGGCCGACCGCCAACAGTCAGAAATGTGACCGTTAGGGCAACCCGGTCGACCGCCCGGTCGACCCCCAGATACAGAGAGCAGAGCTCTCTGGTCCGGTCGGCCGCCCGGCCGACCGTCCCTGTGTCTGCCAAACGTGCACAGGCTTGTGTACGTCGGTCGACCGCAAGGGTCGACCGGCCCTTGGTACGGTCGACCCGTGCGGTCGGCCATCCTGGCCTGTCAGCCACTGTTCTAGGACAGAAAAACACATGTTAAAATATTTTTAAAAATTCTTTTAAGTCTTGTAAAAATACCCAAAAATAGTTTTATCATTTTACATTGATATATAAACATGTGATAAAAATTTCAACTCAATTATCAAGCAATTTGAACTACTTTTGTGTCTTATCATTTTTACCAAAAATCAAAACATGTATTTTTATCAAACTTGGATTTTTTAATACATGAATAGGAAAGTCAAAATAAGTTTGTTTAAAAGTTAAGCATGCATGTATAGAATGAAACAACTATACATATATCAATTAAACTTGTTTGATCAACTATTCATGAAAACCAAAAAAACCAAACATAAAACGTGTGTGTTTGTGCACTTGAGCATATCATCTATACTAAGCTTTACAAATGGATCAAAAAACACACTAAACTAAACTAGGATACCTAAGCCTTCTTGACGATCTCCATCTTCAAGTAGACCCGATCCAAAACTCCATCCATGGGCTAGGCAATGTGTGATCTTGAAGCTTGAGCCCTGGAATCACTTGTGAAGCTTCCAAACACCTCTTGTTGAAGCTAATCACCAACTAATATCTTGGTTAATGATCTGAAACTTAAACAACCCAAGA
This sequence comes from Agave tequilana, assembly GCA_038442645.1. NCBI lineage: Eukaryota > Viridiplantae > Streptophyta > Magnoliopsida > Asparagales > Asparagaceae > Agave > Agave tequilana. The sequence continues at coordinate 178,680 of JAVJIF010009455.1, forward strand.
TTATTAGTAAACATAACTACATGAGTTAATCATCATCAAAACTAGGGTGGAAGACCTTTGGGCCAACAATCTCCCCCTTTTTGATGATGACAAAACTCATGGAGTTATATATGCATGGATTAAAGTTAAGCTTTAAAGAAGCTCCCCCTTAACTCATGCATAAAACAAATAAACATAAATATGCATGAATGACAATGCATAAACAAGATGCTCTAGATACCAAATGAAATATTCAAAACAAAACATGCTCTAGAGACCAATTAAAATTAAACAATTAAACTTAATATATGCAAAACACAAATATGCATATATAAAATATGTACCAATCATGCATAGAGAAAGATTATGAGTTTTATATGCATGTTAAACTCTCAAATAATTCTCCCCCTTTTTGTCAATCATCAACAAAGGGGTAAAAAATCAAAACAAAATAAAATCTTCTCCCCCTTTTTAATACAAAGAAACAACAAAAGGGTAAAAAAAATAAAAACAATGTTCTCCCCTTTTTTGTCTAAAACAAAAAAAAATATCAATAAGAGGTTAAAAACAAAATCAAAACAATAAATTTTTCTTTTTAAACCAAATTTTGATTTACCAATTTAAAACATTCAAACAAACATCTTGATATCAAAAAGAGAATATTTCTCTTTTTAAGCCATATAAACAATTTTGATTGTGATATCATATGCTTAAAATAAACATCGAATTTTCAATCATAAAGTGTGGGAGTGAAAATCAAATACCAATTGAAATATGAAAGTCAAATTTTCTCCCCCTTTATAAAATACAAACTAAAACAATGCGTAGGCTTGATACCAATTTAAAGTAATCAATTGAAATAGGATAATCATTAAGGTTTTCAAGCTTAGCATAAACAAAATTTGTGCTCTAAGATATATGAATACAGTAGGCACAACAAAACATATATGTATGAGAAATTAGATACCAATAGAAATTGATACCATAAGAATTGAAAGCATTCATACACACAAACATATGAGTATACAAAAATTATCTAGATTGATACCAATTGAAAGAGTTCAATGATACGAATTGACGTAACAATAAAAGTATGGTATAACGCATATCAAAATGAAGAATACGAACTAGTTAAAATAGAAATTTTTGTTAACTAGTACGAAATCCTTCAAGCAAGGAATAAACTAAAAATGATTTTCATAAAACACATGTAAATCACATAGCACTTAAAAACACTCAATATTCAATAAAGTCCATACATGCTCATGAAAACATACTCATGAGAAATATTTTAAAAAATGGTGAGTGTACAAGTAATGTGTGACATGGCATTATGAAATTTCCAATTAAGCTCAAAATTCCTTGAAACAATAAAAATCATCAAAATTATTTAATCTTCAAGGTATATGTATGTCTTATACAAACTAAAGCATACATACATATCCAAAACACAACGAGTCCACAAAATATATGCATTAAGGCACGTGGCTCAAAAAGGATGTATATGTATAATAATAATTTGGATAAAATAGACATATACATGAAGTTAAACAAATAAACACGAAATCAAGAAAAACTAAATTTTCACCAAAACAAATTTCATTTCAAGGTATATGTATGAATTGTCAACACAATAAGTATACATACATATCCCTAAACACAATTGAGTCCCCATATATAGATTTGCATGAAAGGCAAATGACTCAAAGGGTATACATGTATATCTTAAAGTTTGACAAAATAAACATATACATGAAATGAAAAACTCATAAAACAAATCCAAAAATAGGAATACAAGTTTAAAATGCATGAATCATCAAAACTAGACTATACTAGCACATCTAATGGGTTCAAATAAGCATTCAAGCTCAAACATATATAGATTTATTTGTGGCCCACTATATGCACAAGTATACACCTAGTTTTAATGAAAACTAACATCTAAACAAGTAATCTTAACATGAAGCATCAAAACACGATAAAAATCAACATGATAAACATAAACATGATTATTATGAATATCCACATGTTATTAGAACTATGATATACGCAATAGCAACCAAATAGTGAGAACACAAAAGAATTTATCCATATTAAACATGGGTGTCTCAAAATAACTAAACATGTATATCACAAATCTAATAAGTATGGCATTTTCATAGTAATAAAAAAAATCAAAACATGCTATAAACAATGATATGAAAAGTATGTAAACAATAAATAAGGAGTTAGAGATTCGATACCAAAACCAAGGAGGGCACCGCTCTAGTTCTCCAAACATGGTGGTCCTTTCCACCAAACATTCCTTGAAAGTGATTCATCCAAAAGGATTCTCTTTAAGCACGACACGCATCCACTCCAAGGTACGGCTACTCTCACATCATGTGAGAGCCCACACCTACATCATAAGCAATAGGGGTGGTCTTTGGTACCCACAACTTTTTGGGTCCATGGGGGTTAGTACCTTCTCTAACCCAAACAAACTTATTTGCTAAATTTGAAACATGTATACGATCATAGCAAAATTTAGCAAGGTGGCCTTACGTCCACAATGTGTACATGTGTACACATGAGCATACTTGTGATGATGGTGTCCGTGAGAAGCATGTGTATGCCGTGGAGGGTGTGCATGCATAAAGGATGGAAACTTGTTTCTTTCGAACTAAGGTTTCCAAACGTGAGTGGTTCATGGCACATTGGCTCATAGTGGAGCCCAAACAATCCACTTTCTTCTTCAACAAACAAATATCATCATTAATCTTAGAAGAAGAAGTGCATGCAAGGGGTGATCTAGGTGAAGCTACCCTAGCATGACAAACATGTGCATCAATTTTATTTTGTAAAACAATATTTTTATCTAAACAAACATTCAACTCATTTGAAATAGAAATAATTTTATTTTTCAAAGCAACATTCTCCTTTAAAACAAAATTAATTTTTGAAGACAAATTTTCATTTTTCTTCAAAAGATCATGGCAATCATTTTTAGATTTTAAAAATTCATTTTCTTTTAATGCAAGGTCTAGTTGAGATTTCAATGAATCCCTTTCATTAAAATTCTCCTCTTTCTCTTGCAAAACAACATCAAGTCTAGCAATCAAATTTTTATTATCATTGTTAATGCTTAGACTTTTCTTTTTCAAAACATTATATTTTTCAATTAGTTTTTCACAAACAATAGATAGTTCTTCATTCAAAATATGGGGATCAATATTCTCATCACATGAAGAACTAGCATCATCACAATCTAAGTGGGGTTCCGAAAGTACCTCAAGGGAGTCATTCCCTTGGACCATTAAGCATTGAGAATCGGATTCTCCACTAGACTCCTCCGGTTGAATTGGCATTTGAAGCTCGGAGGTGGTTGTGGTTGTCAACTTGTTCCACACTGCAAGGCGAAATCAATGTTAGAAACACGTATAAGATGATCTTTAGATAATGTGCTTCTAATGGCCTCAAGGGCTTGTGCATTGGCCCCTATATGCTTGCGATCTCCAAGATAGCATTTCTTGGTGGCCGCAAGAAAGACATGCAAACCTAGGGTCTTTAGGTACATGGACATCCTATACTTCCAAACAACAATGTTGGAAGGGTCAAAACTAGGTGGGGTCATGAAGTCCATGGTAAACTATATGTGTGTGCAAACAAGCAAATGCAAACAATAGATTAGCAACAAATGGATCTCACTCCTAGGATGTTAAGCCTAAGTATCAGGAGCGTTGGCTCTGATACCAATTGAAAGCACACCTAGAGGGGGGGTGAATAGGTGTAAATGCTAATCTAGAAACTAAGTGCCCTAAATGCGGAAGCTTAAAACAATTTTGCAATCACACTTAATACAACACACAAGTGTAGCCGAATTCCCCGTGAAGGGCTCTGGACTAACTCCTCTTGATTCCCCTTGAATGGGTTGAGGTGCTATGTGAAACTCTTGTGGTTAAGTATAAGTGAGGCACACACAAACAACCAAGCATACACAAGATATAGCAATATGAAATATGCAAGGTACAATGCAAGCAATGTATGATATGAATAATGAATGATGCTTTGCACAAATAAAAGAGAGAGAGTTAGAGAGACAAGTGGATCAAACGCTAACAACAAGATATGTTTCGAGGTTCGAGCCCCTAGCTCTACATCCCCGCCTTTACCACCGTGAAGGATTTCCAATCCACTATCTCCCACCGAGGGAACCTCCACCGAGGAGGATTTGTTACAACACAAAGAGTACCAAACTCCTCTCTCAATACAAACACCACCTCACACAAGAGGGGTAGGCCCTTAGCCAAACAACAACCAACACCTCTACCGAAGAGGGTTTACAAACCAAACTCTACCTCTCACAAGAGGGAGCAAACGACAAGCCTCAACCTCTACCAAAGAGGGAGCTAACACCAACCCAATACAACAACCTCAACCTCTACCAAAGAGGGAGCAACACAAGAAATCAAGGGTTTACAACAAGTGGTATGTCTCAACCACAAACCTCTTTCCTTTTTCCACAAAACAAGATCCTAAATAGATTAGGATAGAAGATAGGCTCAAGTGTGAAAAACAAGTGTTTTGATCAAAGAAATTTTCTTGGGAAAACACCAAAAAGATATAGAAGTTTAGATCAAAAACTAATTCCCAAAACCCTAATTTCTTTGAAATAAACAAAACACTTTAAACAAATAAGATTGATCTTTTGGTACTTAAAACTCTTTAGAAAACTTGTTTAAAACACTGAAGAAGTCAGGAAATTTTAGCTCTAAAAATCTTGGTTAAAACCCCCAAGAAATGGGGTATTTATAGACCTATCAGAAAACTAGCCGTTAGGCTGATCTGGCAGCCTGACAGGCTAGCGGTCGGTCGGCCCGGCCGACCGCAACGGTCAGAAATGTGACCGTTGGGGCAACCCGGTCGACCGCCCGGTCGACCCCCAGATACAGAGAGCAGAGCTCTTTGGTCCGGTCGCCCGCCCGGCTGACCGTCCCTGTGTCTGCCAAACGTGCACAGGCTTGTGCACGTCGGTCAACCGCAAGGGTCGACCGGCCCTTGGTACGGTCGACCGGTGCGGTCGGCCGTCCTGGCCTGTCAGCCACTGTTCTGGGACAGAAAACACATGTTAAAATATTTCTAAAAATTCTTTTAAGTCTTGTAAAAATACCCAAAAATAGTTTTATCATTTTGCATTGATATATAAACATGTGATAAAAATTTCAACTCAATTATCAAGCAATTTGAACTACTTTTGTGTCTTATCATTTTACCAAAAACCAAAACATGTATTTTTATCAAATTTGGATTTTTCAATACATGAATAGGAAAGTCAAAATAAGTTTGTTTAAAAGTTAAGCATGCATGTATAGATTGAAACAACTATACATATATCAATTATACTTGTTTTGATCAACTATTCATGAAAACCAAAAAAACCAAACATATAACGTGTGTGTTTGTGCACTTGAGCATATCAACTATACTAAGCTTTACAAATGGATCAAAAAACACACTAAACTAAATTAGGATATCTAAGTCTTCTTGACGATCTCCATCTTCAAGTAGACCCGATCCAAAACTCCATCCATGGGCTAGGCAATGTGTGATCTTGAAGCTTGAGCCCTGGAATCACTTGTGAAGCTTCCAAACACCTCTTATTGAAGCTAATCACCAACTAATATCTTGGTTAATGATCTGAAACTTAAACAACACAAGATTATTAGTAAACATAACTACATGAGTTAATCATCATCAAAACTAGGGTGGAAGGCCTTTGGGCCAACATTATTACAGTACCAAGACGCAGAGCTTGAAACCCGCGTCTCATGTGAAGCTTGACATGGAACTGGAAACCCACGTCTCTCAAACATTACTTCAGTAGCAAGACGCAAGGCTCAAAACCTGCATCTCGGTTATAACTGCCCTCATTATTGGGTCAATTACTGCCCACGTAATGAGGGAGTTAACCACCATTATGGAGTATTTAGGGGACACGTTTACCCCCGAAACTCTATAAATAGCCTAGTTTGCTATGGAAGAGGGGTCGAAAAATTCTTGGTAAGAAGAACTTCAGTTGTAAGCCATAGAAGCACCAAGACCTCCAGTTGAAAAGAAAGAGAGAATTCTACTCTTCTAACAACTTGTTGCGTACAAGTTCGTCTTTACCTACAATCTCTTTGAGATCCTTGGTGGACAGAAGCTGTGTTACTTCGTTTACTATCCAAAGAGAGGATTCCTAAGAGATTCTGACGTTCACCTGGTCAACAAAAAACAAGATTCACTTTCTATCGCCACATCAAGAACCCGGCTTTAAACAAAGGGGAGATTTAAACTTGAAATATCTCCCCTCTCTTGTAAGAGGATTATTGATCCGCTGTAATTTTCTTTACTATCAAATAAAGAATTTACTCCTCGATCTTTAATTTCCCCTACCAAACAAGTCAGAAATCAGGAGGAGTAGTGGCCACTCTGAAAACTCGCCAAACAAGATTATTAAGAGATTTAGAAGAAATGCAAGTAGAAGTGCGAGTCATTGATCCGTCCAATGCCTCAATTGAATCAAGTAAGTATTCAATTTGATTTATATGAAAAAAATCAAAAAGGCCCAACAAAGAGATGCTCAAATAAGAAAAATTATGAAGAAAGTACAAGAAGGAGAACTCCAGGAGTTTCAAATTGAAGATAATGTATTGAGATTCAGACGCAGATTATGTGTGTCTGATGTAGCAGAGATAAAAGAAGAAATAATACAGGAAGCTCATTGTACCCTGTATACAGCTCATCAGGGAGCACAAAAATATATCAGGATCTGCGTCATAACTGATGGGATGGAATGAAAATGGATATTTTCAATTTTGTCCACAAGTGTTTAGTCTGTCAGTAAGTGAAAGCAGAACATAAGAAGCCCCCAGGATTGCTGGTACCATTACCAATTCCTGAATAGAAATGGTGTCACATTGCCATGGATTTTGTTACTGGACTTCCTCAGACATCTCAAGGACTAAATACAGTCTGGGTAGTGGTAGATAGACTTACTAAATCTGCCCACTTTCTGCCTATCCAGATCAATTATTCTATGGAGAGACTGGCTCAAATATATATCGAGAAATAGTTAAACTGCATGGAGTGCCTGAGTCCATTGTATCAGATCAGGATCCTAGATTTCAATTTAGATTTTAGAGAAGCCTATCCGAAGCTATGGGTATTAAGTTACAACTCAGTACAGCGGCACACCCCCAAATAGATAGACAGTCAGAGAGAATTATTCAAATATTGGAAGATATGTTGAGGACTTGTGATTTTGAGGAAAGTTGGGATAACTATTTACCTTTAGTGGAGTTTGCTTATAATAATAGTTATCAGTCCACCATTGGTATGCCTCCGTTAGAAGCATTATATGGAAGAAAATGTAGATCACCGATCTGTTGGGAGGAAGTTGGGGATAGAAGGATATTCGACCCTGACATAATTCAAGAAGCCACTGATAAGATTAAGGTAATTAAGAAGAGGATGAAGGTAGCCCAGAGCAGGTAGAAAACTTATGCAGATAATCGCCGCAGACCACTAAAATTTGAGATAGGGGATAAAGTTTTCCTGAAGGTATCTCCAATGAAAGGAGTGAGACGCGCTGGCAATAAGAACAAATTAGCTCCTAGATATGTTAGACCATTTGAAATATTGGATAGAATTGGACCGGTTACTTATCATTTAGCCTTACTTCCTGTTTTTAGAGAGGATGCACAATGTATTTCATGTCTCTTAGTTAAGGAAGTACGTACTGACCTGATCATATAATCTCGTATGGACCTCTGCAAATACAAAAAAACATGTCATACACGGAAGAGCTAGTGCAAATCTTAGATCGCAAGGAGAAACCATTGAGAAGCAAAATTATTTCTTTGGTCAAGATTTTATGGAGGAATTAACATATAGAAGAAGCAACTTGAGAGCTGGAAGTGGAGATGCGGAAGAACTATCCACATTTATTCCAGGGTACGCTAAGTTTCAAGAACAAAACTTCTTAAAGGAGGGTAGAATGTAATACTTGCCTTAACAATCACCTTTTTCTTAACACTTGAGTGCTTTGGGGAGGTAATATGGAAAGAAGTATGCATGTAAGATACTTATACTATTCATTATACCATGCATATACTAGTATATATGTATACAGGTTAAATACACACACATGCATGTTGACTTTTTACCATACCCCCACCATACTTTTTGGTACAACTACTTCATGAAGGGGAGAGGGATGGGGACCTTACTTAAAGGAGTAAAGTATAGGTGTAGAGAGATGGTGTTAGGGGGGCACTTGGCATGATATCATTAAGAGAAGGGAAGTATAAATAGGAGGGAAATGAAGAGAAAATTCTCATTTGCAACACTCTCTCTCTCTCTCTCTCTCTAATTTCCAACTCCAAAACTTCCCCCTCCCTTCTCCTTTTCAGCCGGCCAAGAGAAAAAACAGCCATCAAACCCTATTTTCCCCTCCATTTCTCCATTCACTCACTCTCTCTCCCCCTCTCATTCCCTCACAAATCTTTCCCTTCCTTCCTTTATACTAAAAATGCTTCCTTTACCTATTTATCTCTCTAAAAGCCTAATAGAACATGAAAAAGTGGTGATCTAACATCACCTTAGAGGAAATTCTTGAAGACAAGGTTGGCCTAGGCTAACAAGTTAGGAGGGTGAAATTGGTTGAAGATGATAAGCAAATCCTTAAGACTACTACACCCTCTTATGCTCTTTAAACTATAAACTAATGATGATGTTATTATGACCTTGTAGACTCCATATAGCCGGTGATCAAGCTTGATAAGGGGATATTCTCTTCAAGGGTGAGTAGAACATCCAAACCCTAATATAATAGTAGGTAGTGTAAAGATTGAAATAAAGTGGGCATTGCTATATTATAAGTGGACGTGAAATTGAATGATAATGCAAGTGTATGGTTTATAGACTTTATGTATATATTATAAACAATTTTATAGTAATCATGTTGTAACTATTTTCATGTATGCTTATCATTGTCATGATTGATAAATTTTATTGTATGTATACATGATAGTCAACCATATGCCTCTTAAGAAGAAATAGTTTTATGGATAAATATAATACTTAATGATATGCATATATATATATATATATATATATATATATATATATATATATATATATATATATATATATATATATATATATATATATATATATATATATATATATATATGGCTACGCATATATTAAGATGATATATAATATGTTGGTTATCTTGAAAAAGGCTCGCATGTTGTTAACTTAGCAAGTGGTTACTTATACATGTTAATGATTTTCATAATGTTGGCATGATGTAAAGTAGAAATCATGAAAATTATTTATTTTGTCATTGCTCTATGAATCCTTGCATGTTGTTATTACATGAAGGATATAATTATTGCATATTAGAAGGAAGGGACTGGTTGAATCGGAGGTGGCCGAAGGGGAGAATATTACGATAATGTATAGAAGGAAGGGATCGGATTGAATCAGAGGTGATCGAAGGGGAGAATAGTTTGTTGAATAACGTATAGGAGGAAGGGACGGGTTTAACCTGAGGTGACTGAATGGGGAGTCCAACTTTATGTTTAACAAGTGTGTTAATATGGTAAGATGAAAATTGCATGTTAAAACTATATAAATTTCTTAACATTAGACTCTGTGATAGTCGACTGGTATAGGCAATTTCTACTTGATTAGTCACTAACCCATGGGCCAAGTCGACTATAGATGTGAGATTCTGTTACGTAAGTCTCTGAAAACCACCCTTAGTCGACCATATAAGATAGGGTAATCGACTAGTACCGAGGTTAGTCAACTATATAAGATAGGATAGTCGACTAGCTTTAGTTACAAGTAACAAACAGAGAGTAGACATATTCTTTTGGTCAAGACATAGTCGACTATAGATGACTTATAAGTCGACTAATACCAAGAATAGTCGACTATATAAGATAGGGTAGTCAACTAGTTCAGTCACTGGCAGCCAACAGAGAATGGATATCTTTTTGGACAGAGTTAAGTCGACTATAGCTTTAAACTAAGTCGACTAATAATAGTATTAGTCGACAATATGTAGAGCAAGTCGACTAATAGGACCAATTACTGTGTTCTGGATAGGACTTCAGCAAATACTTAAAAATATGCAAAAATAGTATAAATTACAATTGTTACCTTTATAATAAATTCTAATAGACATACATAAAGGTATGCATATGATTATTATTTTACTCACTGAGCTGTCGAGCTCACTCTGTTATATTAATTACCTCATGTTTGGATAAAGGCAAGGCACCCGCTTAATGGCAATATACGTGATAGGTGACAGCGGGAGATATTTTCACCCTTCTGACATGTTCTTTTGATATGTATATATTATTTAAGAAATACTATGTAAAACTTCTATGTAAATGCTTGCCATGAACTTTTTAATATATTGAAATGTTTCTATTAATAGGTGCTTGACTTGAATCTTGTTAATATTATGGAGTTTATGGAGTAGTAATGCGTTGTATGTGTTTGATCGTCACATATAGTGCATACGTATTGTCACATTTTCATGCTTGTTATCTAAATAAATCATATTAATAAGTCCTATTGTTCTTTATAAAATGCAGTCCCATTGCTAAAGGATAGGCCAGAGAAACGAGCCCAAAAGCCCATTTAATTCAGAATAAATTCGAAATCTGAGAATCAGGGCAGATCTTGGCAAATTAGAGAGGTTGAAAATCGGTTGAAATGAATCTTCCTAAATAAAGCGGTTGAAGCCAACAAATCAAAGATCGTTTCATCAAATCTAGGAGTTGCAACAGTGAAACCAGCAAGACAAAAGGGAGTCCAAATCCACGCTAACCAATTCTCCACCTGGATGTGTCCAATTGGCCACATCCAGGCCGCGGATCCACGACCCAAAGTCGCGGATCCGCGGCTTGTTGGTGGAGATAAGGGGAGCGTTTGCTCCCCTTATCTCCTCACTTCCTGCCCTCTGGGTTTGTACCTATAAAAGTTTAGGTTTTGTACTAAAAAATTAGCGAGGACTAGGATTAAATTTCTTACTCATTTTTAAGGTTTAGGCTCTTTGTTAGATAGTGTAGAAAAGTTGTATCTCTATTCTTTAATTTGTAGTTTAGTCCAAATACCAGTGAGAGAGGAACTAAGTGATTGTAATCTAAAGATTAAAGTGACCTAAATAAAGGATCAAGCTTTCTCCTCTTCCACTCAAATTCACGGGTATGTCTTGTGTTATTTTCATGTCTAGTTTGTATTATTCATGAGTAGCTAAATCAGTTTTCTGGTCTCACTATTATTCCTCTATTTGATCCCTCTTCTTTTTAATGGTTTTGATGAAATAACCAATGAATCATTTGCATGCCTAACTTAAACCTTTCTTCTTGAAAGTGTTCTTGAAGGCACATGAGGATGGGTTTGGATTTTAACTTCTACCTCTTTTCAAAACATCTCTTGAACTTGTTTTTATCTTATACTTGAACTTCTTAATGATTTAACATTCAACTCAAGACGATTTATTAAAGAAAAGAATTAACCTTTCCAACCATCTTATGTGTTTTGCTTAAAACTTTCTAGAATCAATCTTAAGTTTTGCCTATGGTCAAGTTGAGGCATTAAGATTTTCAAGAGAAGAACATATCATTGAGTAGTGAGATAGTGAGCGCAGATTTTCTTCTTCATTAAAAAATAACAAATCACTTTTTAGATTTTATACAAAATTCACCTTTTCCAAAGCCTTCTCCAAAGTTGCAATTTCTCTTTTAATCATCTCCCTTCTCTCCATTCTCTTTTTCAACTAAAAAAACTAGCACCATTCTTAGCTTTCTAAACAAAAAATCAAAAGGCTACTATAGCATTCCTCCTCGTGGACACGACTCGTTAGCCCAAAGCTACACGGTAATTTCTTAACTCTTTGATTTTACAAACAATTTTTGGCGCCATTGCCGGGGAGGGAACGTTGTAATTGTTTTTTTAACAAGTTTGGTGTCTTGTTTCAGGGACGTCAAGATTTAGATCTAGCATTCAAACTTTGCAGGAGAAGACTTGCTATTCTGTGCCCCTACTCTCGAAAGTAGGAAACAGAATTTCAAGAAATTGCCTTGCAAAAGTTGAAAATTTTGTTGGACTATTAAAAACTCTTTTTTGCAGGACATATTGCTTACAAAATTTAGTTTTTATGCATATATTCTTGCTATATCTGCTATCCACCATCCCTGTTTTAATCCAACAGTAATTTGAGTGATTGTTAATTGCTTAAAAGACGTTTAGACTTGCATTCTAGGCATTTGTCTAATTACGTTTATTTTACAATTACTGTTGAAGATAGCTGGAGACAAGATATGTATGCATAGCATATAGTTTAGAAAACATTCCTGGGTGATATTTGCTTTTGAATGCTACTTTTCTATATCTTACACACTTTGTACAAATCAATTCTAAGGGCAAAACCCAAATCAAGATAAGGTGGGAAAGTCATTACCCTTCCTTAACCCATAAACCATCTCCAAGCATGCACAACCTAAGCCTAAGTAAAATCTAATAGACGTTGGCCTTAGGGACATCTCGAACTCACTAGGAGATTATCGTAAGGGGGAAGGTGTTGGAATTTGACTCCTGTCAAATTAGTGTCTAGGAAGGGGATTAGGGCCGAAAGCCCGAAGGTTGGTGGTTACTTAATTAAGGAACGTCTTTGACAGATAACCTCCCACCAATCTTGCCCTGATCTGGCTGATTAGCTTGTGGTCAAAGTCTATACTATACCTCCTGTGTACAATCAACCAGTTAGGAGTTGTCTAGATCGAGGTTACCTTAGACTAGGTTGTATTCTCTTCTTGACTATTGGTGAACTTGTTTGTGATTGTGTTTGTGTATGCAAGTGTTGTCAAGAGACCTAATTCATCTAGGTTAACTAGAAACACATCACCACCCAAGTTCGAACCAAAGCCAGATTCGGTTATGGATCAACCGACATCTTTGCAGGATAGGTTCTATCCTATTAGAACATCACTTCCATCCTGCATCCAACTTCCATCGGTTGGTGAACACAACTTTGAACTTAAGCCACAGTTCATCAATACACTCCCTAAGTTCCATGGCTTAGAGTCCGAAGATGCTTATTTCTTCATAAGAGAATTTGAAAGAAGTATGCTTAATGATGAAAATCTCACACCTTGCAGATGATGCTATTAGGCTGAGATTTGTCCCATTTGCTCTTAAGAACTTAGCCAAGAAATGGCTCTACAGCTTAGCGGCCGGCTCTATCACATCATGGGATGGTTTCATCAAGGTCTTCTTGAAGAAATTCTATCCAATTCACAAGACCGCTCTCGTTAGGAAAAACATCATGCAGTTCAAGTAAGAACCTAGTGAACCGTTTGGAGGTACTTTGAACGCTTCAAAGACCTCCTTGTCCAATGTCCTCATCATGGAATAGAGAAATGGCGACAATGTCAAATTCTTTATGACAGTTTAGACTACTCAACCAAGATCCTCTTAGAAAGTATGTGCCAAGGGGATTCTTTCAGAAGGATAAGCATGAAGGATGGGATTTATATGAGAATCTAGCTGAAAAGACCATCCAATGGGAACCTACTAGTGAAAGCTCTAAGAATCCAAACTCTATCTCGTCAAAAGGAGGTCTCCATTCAATTGAATCATCCATACCTAACGAGGCTAAGTTAGCTAAACTAGCGAGAAGACTGGATGCTTTAGAAACTAAGGAACCAAGTCCAGTCAATCAAGTCAGCCCGAACCAATTTCAACTCCAAGTTGTACTTACTGTCAGGCATGAATCATGTGTTTGAGGAATGTCCTGTATTTCAAGCTCAACAACTCCTTTCTGAACCGATGAATGCGGCCTTTTCAAGGCCGAAAATGATCCTTACGCTCCAACGTACAATCCTGGCTAGAGAAATCACAAAATTTCTCATGGAGCCAGCAAAATAATGAGCACTCACGGTCAAACCATGCAAGCCACTTTATCATTCAATAATTCTTCCAATCATCAACCCAACTTTTCAAATCACCCTCACGATTCTCCAAAACAATTTTTCACATTATCAACAAAATTTTCCCAAACCAAGCTCCACAAGCTTCCTTTCAGAATCCTCAGCTTGAAAGGAGAATGACTGACTTTGAGAGAAATATGGAAAGGTACATGAAGAACCAAGATTCCCTCATGAAAATAATACAGAGGTTAGAGGGTCAAATGAAACCACTTAGCCAATCCACAACATGAGAGGCAAAAAATGTACCTTACCCAGTCAACCAATTATGAATCCTAGAAATTCACAACAAGCTCATTTGGTTGAGGATCAATCATGAATCAATGTAATGTTGTCATATATTGAGGTCGGAAAAGAAAGTTGATAACCAAGTGTCAACACCACCCAATTCTAGTCCGCACAAATCACACTCCAACATCACCTCATCTAATCCCAAGCCTTCCAAATCTGACGAATCTGCGACAGATAAGTCAACCAGTCAGGGTGTACAAGCCTATAGCACCATTTCCTAATAGGCT